>JAXIVJ010008470.1:0-55475 GCA_036785665.1 Chirona hameri
ATATATATATATATCAGCCCAAGGGCACCAATGCTCTCCCTCAATGAGATTCTTCCACCGCCAAGATAAAAGGAATTTCGCCGCAGTGGCACAAAAATGTGATATTGTTTTTCTCTCAGACAATTTTGCAGCTTGGTTGCAGTTGCTTACCAGTTTCAAATACGTTTCATGGTTTTCCAGCCATGAACCACATTACAAAAAGCCCAAACGGCGGGCACTATGGGTTCGTTCGCGACAAAATTTTATGGAGAGCCGTAACGGTGGCTGCTACCGTTACGGCTCTCCATAAAAAGGGTGAAACTACGGACCCCAACAACTATCGCCCGATTTCTGTTCTCCCTGTTGTGGCGAAGTTGTGTGAGCGTGTGGTCTGCACCCAATTGATGGATTACCTGACGACCCACCATATACTGTGTCCTCAGCAGTACGGTTTCCGGCCGGGACTGTCCACAGAGGCGGCCCTGCTCGACACTGTCACGTATGCAACAGACAACATTGATAAAGGCATGATGACGTCACTCGTCACAACTGACACGTCTAAGGCCTTTGACAGTGTCGAGCATGGTCGTCTCCTGGACAAGCTAGAGTGGATGGTGTCCAGCGTGAATGGTTCGCGGCCTGGCTGCGGGGTCGTACCCAGACTGTGCGGGGTGGCTGTGGTGGTGCCCTGGAGGTGACGCACGGGGTGGTCCAGGGGTCCATTTTAGGGCCTGTACTGTTTTTACTCTTCACCAACGATTTGCCGCAGCATCTTCCATTCGGGAGGATCGTGATGTATGCTGACGATGCCCAGTTCATTGACGCTGACTTCCCATCAAATGTTCATGATCTGAAAAATCGTGTTGAAAGCTCTCTTGACATAGCTTTGAAGTGGTTCACACAGAACCGTCTAAAATTAATACGGCAAAAACAAAGATGCTCCTCCTGAGATCTCGCCGTCAAAAAGTCATCTCAGACTTCTCTGTTCATTTTGGTAATGATGAAATTTTGCCCTCACAAAGCGTCAAGGTGCTTGGTGTCGTCATCGACTCACATCTGACATGGAAATGTCACATTACGTCTGTTGTGCAGCGCTGCTACTGTGTACTGGTGGGTCTGGCGCGAATCAGACATAAGCTCCCAAAATGCATCAGATAGCTGTTGATAGAGGCACTCGTCTTCCCCCACATACGTTATTGTATAACGGTGTGGGGAAACTGTTCCGCAGCACAGAAGCTGCGTGTACAAAAGGGAATCAACTTCGGTGTCCGCATCGTGACCGGACTTGGCAGGCGTGACCATGTCAGTCCGTCATTGCGTGAACTGGGGTGGCCCAATGTTGATGAAATGATCACCGAACGCGATATTGCCACAATGCGCCACCTCACAACATCCACCAGTGCCTCCGAACTATTGCGACAGCGATTGTTGCGGCGCGCCGATGTATCCGCTCGCCGCACGCGCGGCACTGAAGCCGGCCACTTCGAGCTGCCCCGCGTGCGGACAGAATTCGCCCGGCGCAGCTTTGTGTACCGAGCCACGAGCGCCTGGAACGACCTTACGCTGGAGGCTAGGCGATAGTCAATCGTGAATTTTACCGTAGATTGCGATCGGTGTCTGCGGCTGGGAGCGGCCTATGTTGCCACCTGCCACTCTTTTTGCCGCGTGTTCTGTTTTACCGTGTGTATGTTTCATCACTGTATGTTTTACTGTTTTTATCCTATTGTGTATTATTAATGTAATGACGTGGATTCCACAAAAGCCATATTATGGAGGTTCCGAAATACATATCTGTATCTGTATCTGTATCTGTAAAAAACGATAGTCATCGTGACATCGATGATTTATCAGGACGCACAGATATGGGTAATATGCGCCGCGAAGCGGCGCGTTTTTTGTCTCTTAATTTTGCACCATTTCGCATGAAATATGTGGGTTTTTAGCAATTTGATGGGGGCACCAGGGCATTGGTGCCCCGCCTCCCCCTCCTCCTGGATTCAAGGGGACACGGTGCCCGGTGCCCCCCCCCCCTGTTCCACCGCCTATGAAAGCGGATCCCGACTCCCGACGGCCCCTCGAGTCCGATACGTTGTTGCCTCTGGTATACAGGCGCGTTGGTGCCCCTTCATAGCCTAATGGACGGAAGGCATGAAGGGGCATTTTTTGCATAATTTAGCAATTCTAATTTAGCATCATTTCGCGAAGTAAACCAATGTTTTCCAGCGACCAACGCTTGTGATTTCATGGCGGCACCAGGCCATTGGTTCCCCCTCCTGGATTCAAGGAGGCCCGGTTCCCCGGTGCCTCCTCTCGCCACACAGTGCCGCCTACCGGCGCCGTCGTGCCCCTGGTACACCGGCACGGTGGTGCCCCTGGTAGGTACACCGGCGCCGTCGTGACCCTCCAGAGCGCCGTCGTGGCCCTGGTGCGCCGGCGCCGTCGTAACACTGGTACACCGGCGCCGTCGTGGCCCTGGTGCGCCGGCGCGGTCGTGGCCCTGGTGCGCCGGCGCCGTCGTGGCCCTGGTGCGCCGGCGCCGTCGTGGCCCTGGTGCGCCGGCGCCGTCGTGGCCCTGGTGCGCCGGCGCGGTCGTGGCCCTGGTACACCGGCGCCGTCGTGGCACTGGTGCGCCGGCGCCGTCGTGGCCCTGGTACACCGGCGCCGTCGTGGCACTGGTGCGCCGGCGCCGTCGTGGCCCTGGTGCGCCGGCGCGGTCGTGGCCCTGGTACACCGGCGCCGACGTGGCACTGGTGCGCCGGCGCGGTCGTGGCCCTGGTACGCCGGCGCGGTCGTGGCACTGGTACGCTGGCACGGTGGTGCTTCTGCTGCGCCGGCAGTGCCGCTGGACATCAACTATATGTGCCATGTTTTTTGTACTATCTATTTATATAGTATTTATTATAATATTTACTATCGCCATCACGAAAATAAACGTGTTTTTTTTAAAACTGTGATTGCGCTGGTGCCCCTGCTAGGCCGGTGGTTCCCCTGATATGCCGGTGGTGCCGCCCGGGGGGGGGGGGGGGGGGCATCACCCCCGTGACCCTACCCCCTGCATAATATGGATAATAGATGATAATTTTCGAACAAGATCGTAGCCAGATCGATAGATCAACATGTTCTCTTGTTCATGAACTTTGATTGCCGTCGCTACGGCTCCTAGGAGCCAAATAATCGCTTTGAGGCCCAAAACATCTGTGCCTCAGATGGCTACCATTGGGCGGCAAGGCACGGCACCGTCGGCTGAGAGGCGTTCGCCCGCTGGTGCCTCAGTAGCTGGGCTGAACGGGCGGAGACGGCAGGCCGGCCGGGTCTCAGTCGGCTCGTAGTGGTTTGCTGTAGTATGTTAAACGTACGGACCGGTGGCTGGCGGGTGGATGGAAGAGCCGGAGAATTTCGGTGATATGCCATAATAAAATCCACTGCGATGTGCAGAATGGGAATCACTCACACATCTTTTTTCTATGGCAACCAGTGGTTATTTCAAAGCACATTTGTACTAAATAATAGATGAGGCCCGGCCTCAGCTCATGACGAACCGCCACTGGGACACAAAACTCTTCCTGGTCACCGAAGCTCCCACTTACGGTACTCTGAGTGTTACCACTGTTGTGTATTTTGCAGGTGCTGCTAAGTTATTGTAAGACTTTTTGTGTGATTAGTTTTGCCTGCTAACGCTAGGCACATCTTCGCTTCAATTATACACTTGAATGATGTCATTTAGCCATGACCTGCGTCCTGCTAAGCTCGCTCCGCTGGCTCGGCTTCGCTCGGAGCTCAGCTGGCGTCGGGTACTCGGTATTGGGGCGGCGCTCCTCTTGCCCTTCTCCCGGCCTGGTGCCCGAGTTACGGGCGACACGCCGACATTTTATCGTGCACCGTCCAAAGTAATGCCCCGTTCATTAACACCTTCGCACTATATTTAATTAAACCGGCTCACGAGATGTGCGGTTCCTAGTTCTATCCAGTTAAATGGTAGGTGGCTGTTGCTGGAAGAATGCGGCTGTTGCGGGAAGTACACGTCATTACCGCTTCCTTCCGCAGCATTTCCGCTCCTCATGCATAATTATCGCTTGGATTTCCGCTGTTGTGGTTTCCTTGAAAAGGCTGTCTGTCCTCTTAAGTTATCCATGACCCTTCATGTTCTGATAATGTTGTAGGATATTGTGACAGGCGACGTTTTGTCTCTACGGGACAGTTCATTCACTGTCGACAAGGGAAATATTTAGCGACTCCCACTTCCACTCTCACGCCCACTCTCGGCCAAACCCGACGACTGTAAAGCCCAGGCTACACTATGCGTGATTTGTCAAGGAAATCACGCGCGTGTTCTCCGTGTTTGCAGAACTTCCTTGACGTCCAGGATCTGCCGGTCAAGCAAATCACGCAAAGAAATGGATAAACCACTGCATTTTTGTAATCGATAAACCACTGCATAAATATCTACCAGCTTCAACACAAGTTTCAACACTCACAATTTGCTCAAACGCTTCTTCATTCATCTTCCGCCACGATACTCAGCGCAAATAATTCAAGTTTAGGTCTAGTATAGACTACAATACGCGAAATCAAGCAAAATTATAAAAACCCTGCAACTCGCAATCTCGGAAAACACGACAACAAGTTCAGAATTTTGAACTTCTCATCGTTCCGTCCGTGACGTGTCTGCGGAATATCATTGACGTTTCATCCGGGATCTGCGTGATGTGCCAGTGTAGCTCACTCAATGCATTTACTATCAGCTGAACTTGCTCTGCCACGCAAAACCCGACAACACGGATAACACGCACGTGATTTTCAGGAAATCACGCATAGTGTAGCCTGGGCTAACAGCCGAGTGTACCGCCGTGTTTCCGAGCTCCCCCGCCTGCCTCCTGTGATTCAGTGACCCCGTGTGGCTGGCTGTGGTGTGTCACACCCCTGCTGCCCTCGCTGCCCTGCTGCCCTGCTTCCCTGCTTCCCCGCTGACCCGCTGCCTCGCTGCCCTGCTTCCCCGCTGACCCGCTGCCTCGCTGCCCTGCTGCCCTCGCTGCCCTGCTGCCCTGATGCCCTCGCTGCCCTGCTGCCCCACTGCCTCGCTTCCTCGCTGTCCCGCTGCCCCGCTGCCCTGCTGCCCTGCTGCCCTGCTGCCCTCGCTGCCCTCGCTGCCCTCGCTGCCCTCGCTGCCCTCGCTGCCCTACTGCCCTACTGCCCTGATGCCCTGCTGCCCTGCTGCCCTGCTGCCCTGCTGCCCTCGCTGCCCTCGCTGCCCTCGCTGCCCTCACTGCCCTCGCTGCCCTGCTGTCCCACTGCCCTGCTGCCCTGCTGCCCTGCTGCCCTGCTGCCCTGCTGCCCTGCTGCCCTGCTGCCCTGCTGCCCTGCTGCCCTGCTGCCCTGCTGCCCTGCTGCCCTGCTGCCCTGCTGCCCTGCTGCCCTGCTGCCCTGCTGCCCTGCTGCCCCTCTGCCCTGCTGCCCCGCTGCCCCGCTGCCCCGCTGCCCCGCTGCCCTGCTCCCCTGCTCCCCTGCTGCCCCTATGTCCTGCTGTCCTGCTGCCCTGCTGCCCTGCTGCCCTGCTGCCCTGCTGCCCTGCTGCCCTGCTGCCCTGCTGCCCTGCTGCCCTGCTGCCCTGCTGCCCTGCTGCCCTGCTGCCCTGTTGCCCATCTGTCCATCTGTCCTGCTGCCCTGCTGCCCCGCTGCCCCGCTGCCCCGCTGCCTCGCTGCCCCGCCGGCCACATCACCTGAGCCTTGTTCACGACGCCTGCTGACGGGCTGACTGCTGCTGCCTACTGCTGTCAAAACATATCGACCAATCAGCGTGGACCAGTGGGGGAATGGGATGTGAGAGGGGTACGGTGTATGACGTCATACCTCTGCTGCCTTCTGCTGTCGCTGCTGCCGGAAAATCGTGTCAGCCGGGCAGCAGATAACACAAATTGGCGCACGCGGCAATTTCCAAACGTGAAGCGTCGATAAACAACCAACGATCTCCAAGCGAAAAGCTTGAAGAAGAAGATGGATATGGAGTAAGTCTGCGATAATTTTAGTTTACTGTTTATGTTGGTATTAGGTACCATAAGCTCTGCTACTTACCTAGCTGTAGGAGCAAATTTATCGTAGCAAGTACGCCAGCCAGATATGTATCATGAATCGACAGCATTTGTGTTCAAGTAGTAATGGCCGGCGATGACGTAGGTTGGTGTGTGCTGCCGTTTTTGGCAGCCGTGGGCAGCCCGTCAGCAGGAGGTCGTGAACAAGGCGCTGACCACAGCGGTAACGGAGGAGTTGCGGCGCGCAGCGCAGGTTTGTTCGCACCTTATACGGCACATGGCCGGTCACGGACTCACGGCGCGGGCCCGCTCCCGGTCCTGCATAGTCTCATGGCATCACGGCACGCTTCCGGTCTAAACTGATCCAATGACGTCACGGCCCGTGGTCCTGTCTGGTCTACGTCACGAACTGTGGTCCTGCCTGGTCCCGTGCCGTCACCAACCGTGACATTTTCTGGTTCCGTGGTGTCACGAACCGTGGTCCTGCCTGGCCCGTGACGTCAGAGTCCGGTGCGTCGTTGTCCATGAGCCGGAAGTCGTCTGAATGCCGTCCCCGCCGCCGCCGCTGCTGCTGCTCTCGCGCTGCCCCCCCCCCCCCCCGCCCGTCCTGCTGTCTGCGGGTCGAAGCAACGGGCTGTCCGCTGAGGCCTGCAGCGGGGGCGGGACGGGTGGAGACGGGTCGCGCCGCGTCTGTGCTCCCCTCCACCGTGTCTCCCCTGGGGGAGAGGACGTGCCGCTTCTGACACAGCGGGGACGGGTGGAGACGGGTCGCGCCGCGTCTGTGCTCCTCTCCACCGTGTCTCCCCTGGGGGAGAGCACGTGCCACCTCTGACACGGCTAAATCGGCGCCTCGGAATGACAGCGGGTGACAATGGCCGTGCTACTGATGGTGGCGATGACGGTGGTGATGAAGGTGATGACAGCTGATGATTGGTTGGCCGGCGGCGGAGGTTGACGTGCCGTTGACGTGCGCTGATGGAGCTCCGGGTCGGAATAGCGATGGAGCTGGGCGCCGCTCTGAGGCGATATCAGCCGGTATTGGAGGGCCTGTCGGGTCATCAGGTCGTTTGGGACCACATCGCGTGTTGAAGTGCTCTGGAAGGACGGCTCTGGAATCCACCGTCGTCGGTGGGCCGTGGAGTACGCCAACGTCCGACCGTGTCGTGTGACGTGCGTCTGGTCAGTTAGGAGTGAGGACCTAAGTGACTATTTGGATATACATATTGCAATGCCTATCGTATTTCATATATAGTAACTGACGTCACTGTCATGTATGATCATTTCCAGATGTATGCCAGCATGCTGCTCTCTATGATGCACGGGAGCATTATCGATATTTAGTCATGCGTACTAGCACGCCGATTGTTATCAGTTTCGTCCTGCTTCCTAAAAGCTCCTAAAGCGAAGTTAGTAATGTCCTCTGTCTTTGCACTGAATGGGAGTCACTGTTTTTCAGTCCTGAATCATCATGTGTTGAGAGTTTTTCTCTCATTCGCTGTTCAAATCAGAAAAATCACATCAGCCTCAATATACGTTCCACATCGAGAAGGCGTGCGTTTTTGTCCGTATCCCTGAGTGCTGTGCTGTGCATTGACATATTGACCGGTTGGTCTGTCTGGCTCCATATGTTGACCTGTTTTTCATATTGACCGGTTGATCTGTGTGGCTCCATTGTTGACCTGTTTCTCATATTGACCGGTTGGTCTGTGTGGCTCCATTGTTGACCTGTTTCTCATATTGACCGGTTGGTCTGTCTGACTCCATTGTTGACCTGTTTCTCATATTGACCGGTTGGTCTGTGTGGCTCCATTGTTGACCTGTGGCTCCATTGTTGACCTGTTTCTCACATTGCCCGGTTGGTCTGTGTGCTCCATTGGTGACCTGTTTCTCATATTGACCGGTTGGTATGTGTGGCTCCATTGTTGACCTGTTTCTCATATTGTCCGGTTGGTCTGTGTGGCTCCATTGTTGACCTGTTTCTCATATTGACCGGTTGGTCTGTGTGGCTCCATTGTTGACCTGTTTCTCATATTGACCGGTTGGTCTGTCTGACTCCATTGTTGACCTGTTTCTCATATTGACCGGTCGGTCTGTGTGGCTCCATTGTTGACCTGTGGCTCCATTGTTGACCTGTTTCTCACATTGCCCGGTTGGTCTGTGTGGCTCCATTGTTGACCTGTTTCTCATATTGACCGGTTGGTCTGTGTGGCTCCATTGTTGACCTGTTTCTCATATTGACGGTTGGTCTGTCTGACTCCATTGTTGACCTGTTTCTCATATTGACCGGTTGGTCTGTGTGGCTCCATTGTTGACCTGTTTCTCTGCCCGGCTCCTGCAGGGTCGCCACACCAAGACGGGTCAGCTGGCGGCCATCAAATGCATGGACATTACAGAGGTCAGTGTCGCCGTGGGGCCCGCCGTCTACCCCGGGCCGCCGTCCGCAGCGGTCACACGGGGACCGCCCGCGTCGCAAGTCACTCGCACAAAACCCCGTCTCTGTCCAACAACGATCACTTCTCACAATGCCACGTGTGCCCGGCTGTTTGTGTTGTTGCTCTGCGACACATGTGTAGACTTCAGAGGCGGATTTATCGGCGGGTTGGGGTTTTATGAATCGGCCGTGGCTGGCCCTCAGAGCTGGAGCGGGTCGATGCCGTCATTGTGGGGCCGGCGGCAGCGGTGCTGCTGTGACGCTGCTGTGACGCTCGGGTGATCCGCGCCCGAAATAGAGGCCGCTCCGGCAGGTCACTACTGCGAACCGTACCGCCGCCGCCGCCGCCCAGATAGCCGGCCGTCGACGGCAGCGGACCGCGCCGGGACGCGCCGGGACGCGCCGGGACGCGCCGGGAATGCTGAATTGTCACTGGGAAAGGCTTAGCCATATTTCTCAGCGTCTCCGGTGTTGGCTTCCTTATTCAGCTGACCCGGAAACTGCGCATTAAGCGGTGTGAGGTGTGTTGATGCGCATTGAGCCGTGTGAGGCGTGGTGACGCGTCGGCCGGCAGGTCGGCTCTGGGCGTCGTCTGAACGACCGGGCGATGTGACCGTGACCGGCCACTGTGTGTTTACAGGATGAAGAGGAGGAGATCAAGCTGGAGATCAATGTGCTGAAGAAGGTGAGGAGTCCGCCGGTGCCGGTGCCGCGCGGTCTGCGACAGTGCTGGGCCCGGCGCCGCGCCACGCTGGCCGGCCGGTCCGTCGCCACTGATTAATGGTGTGGGAACGGAGCGCTCCGCTAACGGCGATCAGACGCCGCCGGACACACACACACACACACACACACACACACACACACACACACACACACACACACACACACACACACACACACACACACACACACACACACACACACACACACACACACACACACACACACACACACACACACACACACACACACACACACACACACACACACACACACACACACACACACACACACACACACACACACACACACACACACACACACACACACACACACACACACACACACACACACACACACACACACACACACACACACACACACACACACACACACACACACACACACACACACACACACACACACACACGCACACGCACACGCACACGCACACGCACACGCACACGCACACGCGCACACGCGCACGCGCACACGCACACGCACACGCACACGCGCACACACACGCGCACACACACGCGCACACGCACACGCACACGCACACATACACGCACGCACGCACGCACACGCACATACACGCACGCACGCACGCACACGCACATACACCGACCGCAGGCCACGCCAACCCCGCACTACACACGGAGTGGCGCCGGCCCAGAGACCCAGAGACCTGGTTATTAGTGGGTGGAGCGGCAACAGTTGTGTGCTGATTTCTGTCGGCATGTGTGACTTAGTTCTACCCATGTCCTATCTATATTGGGTTAGATTCATTATGCTGTTTTGCAGTCTGTTTTTATCTTCCAACTAATTGTATTATGTGTCATGTGTCATGTGTGTCATGTCATGTGTCATGTGTCAATTGTACATGTTTAATCCTTTAAGCTGAGCTAAACAGTCATGAGCCCCCATGAGCGATGTTTAATTAGTGTATACACGCGCTACAGTTGTATTACGGTTCACGTACCGGTTGGAACGTGGGAACGGTGAGTCCCGACGTGACCTGACCATCTGCTGACGTCCTGCGCCCCGTTCCAGTACTCCCACCACCGCAACATCGCCACCTACTACGGCGCCTTCATCAAGAAGTCGCCGCCTGGCAAGGACGACCAGCTATGGGTACGTCCGTGCGGTCCGTCTGCGCGCCGTCCGTGCGTGCGTGGGGCGTGCCCGCCTGCCATCACCGCTGCACCGCCCATCGCAGACTGGCAACTGGGTGTATGGTGACGTCATTTGCTCGGGGCTGTGGAAGTGTGTGTCCTCAGAGAGGCCGGCTGAGGCGGCTCCGTGCGTTACGTCACTCGATGCGCGTTCGGATCTCTATGTGACGTCACACCCACACACTCCGACAGGGAGACAGAGGGAGGGGGAGGGGGAGGTGGTGTTGAGTTACTGTCGGCGGCTGGGTCGGTATCAGTCGTGTCGGAGCGGGTACCGCCCGCGCTCTCCTCGTATTTTGCCTCGCCGCCGCCGCAGCCGCCGCTGCCTGGGCGTGTGTGGGCCGTGTGTGCGCGCGAGTGAGTCAGTCAGAGGTCGCCTTGTGAGCGGTCCGACTGCTCGCTCACCTCCGCGGCCGGAGGTACCGCGAGGCAGCTGCACACACCCGGGACGATGCGCCGCCTGCCAAACTACTATGCCCCGCCCCCGCCCCCGCCCCCGCCCCCGCCCCCGCCCCCGCCCCCGCCCCCAGGCCGACCGGCCGGCCGCCGGGCTGCTGTGTGTTTGGTACGGATGTGTGGGGGAGGGGCTTGTCCCGCCCGGGATGATGGACCCTGACCGGACATGACCTGACGTGACCTCTGCCTCCTTCCAGCTGGTCATGGAGTACTGTGGTGCCGGCTCTGTCACCGACCTCGTCAAATGTAAGCAGGCTTCACCGATCCTGGTCCGATGCTGGCCAATGAAAACGACGCATCGTTTATAAACATCAGCTAAACGCCTCGTGATGAGCCAGACCACTGCGATCGTACGATAGCACGATACTTTACAAAGCACATGTGTTGATAATGCTGCAAATTGTTCTCGGAAATATGAAACGCCTTTTCATATTGTGGTGGTCCGCTCGCTTCTCTTACGAATGCCAATTTAGCTGACTGAATAACAAATATGGACCACATCGCTTATCCAAAGTCTTTGGTACTGGAGTTCCACTTGCAATTATGATTTGTGGTATTCAATAAATACATTTAACAGTGCTACTACCGCGTGAGCATCAAGTTGATCATTGTTAGTCGATACGCAGTTTGCTGTGAGTGTCCCAGTATGCCCTGCTAGTATTCACCCGTACTCCCACGTTCCCCTCTGCACATCGATCGGCCGTACGGTCTGTGGCCGTCGCAGGCAGCCTGTCGCCGGCCACCCCCGGCGTCGACTGCTCCACGTGCGACACGCTGCTGGCCAGCGTCACCGGCAGGACCGCAAAAAGCAGGCGTGGTAGATGACACCAGACTGGCTAGGCTACTTTGGCTCGCGAGAGGGAACCATGCTGGTTTTCACTAGGCCGACTGTCCTACAGTCGGATAGGCTCGCGAACGGGAACCATGCTGGTTTGCACTAGGCCGACTGTCCTACAGTCGGATAGGCTTGCGAACGGGAACGAGGCTGGTTTTCACTAGGCCGACTGTCCTACAGTCGGATAGGCTTGCGAACGGGAACGAGGCTGGTTTTCACTAGGCCGACTGTCCTACAGTCGGATAGGCTTGCGAACGGGAACTATGCTGGTTTTCACTAGGCCGACTGTCCTACAGTCGGATAGGCTTGCGAACGGGAACCATGCTGGTTTTCACTAGGCCGACTGTCCTACAGTCGGATTGGCTCGCGAACGGGAACCATGCTGATTTTCACTAGGCCGACTGTCCTACAATCGGATTGGCTCGCGAACGGGAACGATGCTGGTTTTCACTAGGCCGACTGTCCTACAGTCAGATAGAGGCATCGCTTGCGAATGCAACTGCTGATGACTTGAATAGGCAGCGGGGATAGGAAGCGGGGATAGGCGACTTTGTGTGTATATAACAGGCTTTCCGAATAATGTCTTGATACATTTTCTTAGAGGAGAGGGCTTTGTTAGTAATTAATAATTTTGCATATTTATGTAGCAGAATCTGGCGCTTTGCGTTCACAATTAAGTGTCATTTTAACCTATTAAAATAATTTGTATTTGCTTGTGCCTTAAAAAACAATTTCACAATCTCAATAGTTCGCTGCATGGTCTCATTTCTCCCTTGGCCTTCGAAGATTTGCACTCTGAGCATGTACGATTTGGACATGCGTGGCACTCTTTCGTAAGCTTGGTCAGCTGAAGTGGTAAAGACTGCGGATCATTTGTGATGACCTGGGCGACATGTCTGGATCCGTCACCTAGTCAGAGTTACTCTCTCTAAATTCGGCGTAACATTCACAAAAGTTTGTTTTATGTCTATTAAAGTATGGTTGCCACTCGTGGAAACGTTTTTGCAATAAGCAGCTCTGTCCCACTGGAGCCTAGCTTTTTAAAATATATCAACTGGTACACTTGTTCTTATGTTATTAGATTTCCTCGCGTAAGAATGCTGTGCATTTCGTACCCTTCATGGTTGTATTTGGCGTCACGATGTGACCCTTCGTCTCCTATCACCACCGCTCCGTACCGTGCGTGCCGTCCCTGGACCCCTGGCGAGCCGTCCCTGGACCCCTGGCGTGGCGTCCCTGGACCCCTGGCGTGGCGCCCTGGACCCCTGGCGTGCCGTCCCTGGACCCCTGGTGAGCCGTCCCTGGACCCCTGGCGAGCCGTCCCTGCCCACCACCCTAACACTACCCCCGTGCGCGCCGTCAGCCACCAAGGGTCAGTCGCTGAAGGAAGAGTGGATCGCCTACATCTGCCGGGAGATGCTGCGTGGGCTCAGTCACCTGCACGCCTGCAAGGTCATCCACCGCGACATCAAGGGCCAGAACGTGCTGCTGACCGACAACGCCGAGGTCAAACTGGGTGAGTTCAGAGGGCAGAGGTCAAACTGGGTGAGTGAGGAGGGCAGGGGTCAAAATGGGTGAGTGAGGAGTTCAGAGGTCAAAATGGGTGAGTTCAGAGGGCAGAGGTCAAACTGGGTGAGTTCAGAGGGCAGAGGTCAAACTGGGTGAGTTCAGAGGGCAGGGGTCAAACTGGGTGAGTGAGGAGGTCAGGGGTCAAACTGGGTGAGTTCAGAGGTCAGGGGTCAAACGGGTGAGTTCAGAGGGCAGAGGTCAAACTGGGTGAGCAGAGTTCAGAGGTCAAAATGGGTGAGTTCAGAGGGCAGAGGTCAAACTGGGTGAGTTCAGAGTTCAGAGGTCAAACTGGGTGAGTTCAGAGGGCAGAGGTCAAACTGGGTGAGTTCAGAGGGCAGGGGTCAAACTGGGTGAGTTCAGAGGGCAGGGGTCAAACTAGGTGAGTGAGGAGGTCAGGGGTCAAACTGGGTGAGTTCAGAGGTCAGGGGTCAAACGGGGTGAGTTCAGAGGGCAGAGGTCAAACTGGGTGAGTTCAGAGTTCAGAGGTCAAAATGGGTGAGTTCAGAGGGCAGAGGTCAAACTGGGTGAGTTCAGAGGGCAGAGGTCAAACTGGGTGAGTTCAGAGGGCAGGGGTCAAACTGAGTGAGTGAGGTCAGGGGTCAAACTGGGTGAGTGAGGAGGTCAGGGGTCAAACTGGGTGAGTTCAGAGGGCAGGGGTCAAACTGGGTGAGTTCCGAGGACAGGGGTCAAACTGGGTGAGTAAGGGCAGGGGTCAAACTGGGTGAGTTCAGAGGGCAGGGGTCAAACTGGGTGAGTGAGGTCAGGGGTCAAACTGGGTGAGTGAGGAGGTCAGGGGTCAAACTGGGTGAGTGAGGAGGTCAGGGGTCGAACTGGGTGAGTGAGGAGGGCAGAGGTCAAACTGGGTGAGTGAGGAGGACAGGGGTCAAACTGGGTGAGTGAGGTCAGGGGTCAAACTGGGTGAGTGAGGAGGTCAGGGGTGAAACTGGGTGAGTGAAGAGGTCAGGGGTCAAACTGGGTGGTGAGTGAGGAGGGCAGGGGTCAAACTGGGTGAGTGAGGAGGGCAGGGGTCAAACTGGGTGAGTGAGGAGGGCAAGAGTCAAACTGGGTGAGTGAGGTCAGGGGTCAAACTGGGTGAGTGAGGAAGGCAGGGGTCAAACTGGGTGAGTGAGGAGGGCAGGGGTCAAACTGGGTGAGTGAGGAGGGCAAGGGTCAAACTGGGTGAGTTCAGAGGGCAGGGGTCAAACTGGGTGAGTGAGGAGGTCAGGGGTCAAACTGCTGGGTTCATAGGTCAGAAGTCATGGGCATAGTTATTAGGTCATAGGTCATTCTAAATTTCGAGGTAATAAGTCACGAACATCGGTCAAACATCGGTGAGTTGCCGGTCTAAAGTCACTATCAGAAGTCCAACTGGGACATTGACCGCCCAGCGGTCGGGGTGGTTTCGTGTTGACCTTGGAAGGGTTAACTGGGAAGGTCGGGACAGATCCAGTTGAGTCTCCCAGCCTAAGTGAGGGAAATGAGTGGTGGGCAGATATGGTCGCACGGCAGCGGCGTGGTATTCGCCATACAGTGAGTTAAAGCGCTATGAACGATAACATCCCGGGAGGATGCTCTTATTTGTCACATCAGTTCGGCTGGCTGCCGGCGCGGTGACTCGTGCTGAGCCTCGTGTGGAGCTGTGTTGTCACGTGGTGTAACCTCCTATGGAGCTCTGTAAGTCACGTGGTACTGGGCTGGTGACTCGTGCTGAGTCTCGTGTGGAGCTGTGTTGTCACGTGGTGTAATCTCCTATGGAGCTCTGTAAGTCACGTGGTACTGGGCTGGTCCTAGTCCGGGTGGGACTGGTCTGTCCCGGTCGTCCCGTGGTGTTGAGACCCGCCTCAGAGTGACGCCTGGCCGGCCGCCAGCCGTGTCCGATGATCGATGGCGGGCACCGGGGGCATGTTTTGGTGTCATCTGTCTCTGTACGGTGTAGAGGCTCCGCTTACCGACGCGGGTAATGATGGTGGTAAGGAGAGATAAGGCGACGCTGTGCGCTGCGTTGATACCGCAGTTTGCACTTCAGCAGTACATGTATTCATCAGGGGGGGGGGGGGCACGGGGTATGCCCCCCCCCCCCCCCTTGGGCCGTGAAGGGGCACCACCGCGCCGGGGCACCAGGGGCACCACCAAAATAAAGCAAAATAAAGCAGAGCAACGCGGTGGTGCCCCTTCACGCAAAGAAGAAGAAAAAATAAGTGCACGACCGCGCCGGCGTACCAGGGCCACGACGGCGCCGGTGTACCAGGGGCACCACCGTGCCGGTAGGCGACACTGTGGATCGAGGGGGGCACCGTGCCTCCTTAAATACAGGAGGGGACACAATGGCCTGGTGGCGCCATGTAATAACAATAATTGGTCGCTGATTTTTTTTTCTCTCGCGAAATGATGCTCAATTCAAATTGCTAAATTATGCACACACAAAAAACTGCATGCCTCCCGTCCCTTGGGCTATGAAGGGGCACCAACGTGCCTTTATACCAGAGGCAATAACGTATCGGACTCGAGGGGCCGTCGGGATCCGCTTTCATAGGCGGTGGAACAAGGGGGGGGGGGGCACCGGGCACCGGGCACCCTTGAATCCAGGAGGATGGGGAGGCGGGGGGCACCAATGCCCTGGTGCCCCATCAAATTGCTGAAAACCCACCTATTCTATGCGAAATGGTGCAAAATTAAGAGATAAAAACGCGCCGCTTCGCGGCGCATATTACATACGTGCGTCCTGATAAATCCTCCATGTCACGATGTTTGTTGACTATCGTTTTTTGTCGCGAACGAATCCATAGGGCCCGCCATTTGTTATATATATATAATGTGGTTCATGGCTGGAAATCCATGAACGTATTTGAAACTGGTAAGCAGCTGCACCCAAGCTGTTAGAAATTGTGTGATGCAAAAGTCGAAAAATAACACATTTTTGAGCCACTGCGGCGAAATTCCTTCTATCTTTGCAGTGGAAGAATCTCATTGAATGGCTGCATTGGTGCCCTTGGGCTGATACATATAGATTATAGAACCTTTCGATTTTTAAGGCCTAGTTATCCAGACCAAAAAATAAAGCAAAAAATTCCGCGGCGCAGATCAATCAGTGTTCTTGTCCAGTACAAAATGGTGTATTATAGACTACACACTGGCGGCCGCAGGGGGAAGACATGGGGGTCATGACCACACCTTTGGCCTTAAATGGGGGAGGGGGTAACATGTCTTTTGATCCCACTTTTTGCCCCAGATATTTCCTCGTTTTGATCCTGCATCCTGGTTCCAATAGCAAAAATTAGTTCTCAAGCCCGCTCAAAACCTCAAATTTTGGCGCCGCTTCGGGGCGCAATAATAGTTGTATAGGTGTCTATTTTGCGTAAATACCACTGGTAGTTAAGTTTAAGGGCAGCTTTTGTGACAAATTTTCTCTTCGCTAAATCCTGCCTATTTTTTAGTTCAAGAAATTTTTTGAAATCTGCACGAGACACAAAACAATATGGTACACTGCTCTCAGCTCTCGCATCCATAAGATTTACTGCTGGCAAACAACGGCTACCCCCCCCCCCCCCTCTCCCCTTCCCTGGTCACGAACCTCGACTACCCTCTTGGTCAATTCTTCATCAGCCGTCAGGGGCCGCCCTTGACTGCACAAATTATAAATTTTAGCACCATCCGCGGCACTTTAAATGATAGAAAGGGTACGACTGATATTGCAAATACCCATAGCCAACGTGTTGTCAACAACAACAACAATGCTGAAATAGGGGCACCCTCAAAATATAGTGGGCCAAATCCGTTGAGTTTTCAGATTTGGGTAGTAAGGGCACCACTGCAATTGATGACCCCCCCCCCCCCGCCCCTTGAAGATGTTCTGGATCGGCCCCTGGTATTCATCATATGTGGACCGGTCATATCGCGGCCGGCTCAATCCTGTCTGGTATATCACCAGATGGCATTCGCGAGAGCAGGTAACACAGCTCTATCAAAATATAAAATGTGATATCGTGTGGTGTCAAACTGTACATTGTACGTAGGCATCCCTCCAGTGACCGCGTCCCATACCAGTCCACCGAACCTTAGCAATCATCGCCCCCCCCCCCCCCCCTAGCGAGCCCCACTGTGACCGCTCTCCCCTCGCAGTGGACTTCGGTGTGAGCGCCCAGCTGGACCGGACGATCGGCCGGCGTAACACGTTCATCGGCACGCCGTACTGGATGGCGCCCGAGGTGATCGCCTGCGACGAGAACCCGGAGGCCACCTACGACAACCGCTCGGACCTGTGGTCTCTGGGCATCACGGCGCTGGAGATGGCCGAGTCGCAGCCGCCTCTGTCCGACATGCACCCGATGCGCGCGCTCTTCCTCATCCCGCGCAACCCGCCGCCGCGCCTCAAGACCAAGAAATGGAGCAAGAAGTTCCAGAGCTTCATCGAGACGACGCTCATCAAGGTCGGTGGAGGGGAGAGAGGGAGGGGTGGGGAGAGAGGGAGGGATGGGGAGAAAGGGAGGGATGGGGAGAAAGGGAGGGATGGGAGAGTGGGAGGGATGGGGAGAGAGGGAGAGATGGGGAGAGAGGGAGGGATGGGGAGAGAGGGAGGGATGGGGAGAGAGGGAAGGATGGGGAGAGAGGAAGGGGGAGGTGGGGTTGGAGGAAGGCTGGGAGATAGAGAATGAGGGAAGGCAGCCGTTCTGAAGCGAGACCCGGTTCGTTTCTTGAGAAATGTCCACAGAGTGATCGTGGGTACTAAATACTAATCAGTCAGTGACAGAGGGATGTCGTCACTGATTGGTAAACGTTCCCGACTGGGAATGTTGGTCGCTGGCCGTCACACGCCATTGGTCGGAGCGTGCCGTGATTATGGTGACGTGTGTGCTGCAGGACTATGGTCGGAGCGTGCCGTGATTATGGTGACGTGTGTGCCGCAGGACTACCACCAGCGGGCGTACACTGACCAGCTGCTGAAGCATCAGTTCATCAAGGACCAGCCGACAGAGCGCCAGGTGCGCATCCAACTCAAGGACCACATCGACAGGATGAAGAAGCATAAGGCGCAGAGAGGTGAGTCGGCTAGCAGAACGACCGGGCGTCTGGGTCTGAGACGCTGGTGGCTGCCGCGGCCGTGGGAAACCGATGACATTGACCAATGTGAAGAAGCATTGCTGCTGTATTGCTCCTCTTCGCCTGCTGAGATTGATGAGGACGACTTCATGGTGACGACTGGCATGGCTGGTGCTTTACTCTTCTCGGTGAAGTGGAATTGTTGGGAACGTCGTCATGTAAGATAACTGTGTGTCACGGCTGGTGTTTGGTCTTGACTGTCTGTGAGGCTGTCGGCGATAGTTTCCTCTCACACGGTCCACCGCCGCCGACAGACCGCGAGGAGAACTTCAACTACTCGGGCAGCGAAAACGAGGAGGAGGAGGAGACGGCGACGGCCGGTGAGCCGTCCTCCATCGTCCAGGCGCCCGGCGAGAACACGCTGCGAAAGAACTTCCAGCAGATCCAGGAGGGGCGCGCGGCGGCCGCCGCCGCTGCCGCCGGAGAGGACCGCGAGCGGCGCCGCCGGGAGAGAGAGGAGGCGGCCGAGGCGGCGCCGCCGGCGCGGCCGCCGCTGCCGGTCCGCTACCCTGAGCAGCCGCCGCCTCCGAGCCGGCCGCTGCCGCCGCCACCGCGCGACGACCGGCCGCCACAGCAGCAGCAACCGCCGCCGCCCAGGCAGAGCCAGATGTTCAAGCCGCCGCCGCGCAAACCCGAGGTGAGCGCTGGTGACGTAAGGTGAGATGATGGAGAGTAGGGTTTGGGATCTAGTTGAGACGGGGGGAGGATGATTGGCGTGTGAACGCTGGTATGGAACGTCGGACGGTGTCTAGCGTGCAGCTGCTGCCGCTGCTGCTGTGTGTGTGTGTGTGTGTGTGTGTGTGTGTGTGTGTGTGTGTGTGTGTGTGTGTGTGTGTGTGTGTGTGTGTGTGTGTGTGTGTGTGTCTGTGTCTGTGTCTGTGTCTGTGTCTGTGTCTGTGTCTGTGTCTGTGTCTGTGTCTGTGTCTGTGTCTGTGTCTGTGTCTGTGTCTGTGTCTGTGTCTGTGTCTGTGTCTGTGTCTGTGTCTGTGTCTGTGTCTGTGTCTGTGTCTGTGTCTGTGTCTGTGTCTGTGTCTGTGTCTGTGTCTGTGTCTGTGTCTGTGTCTGTGTCTGTGTCTGTGTCTGTGTCTGTGTCTGTGTCTGTGTCTGTGTCTGTGTCTGTGTCTGTGTCTGTGTCTGTGTCTGTGTCTGTGTCTGTGTCTGTATCTGTATGTGTGGGCGTGGGCCCACCGTGTGCGTGTGCGTGTGCGTGTGCGTGTGCGTGTGCGTGTGCGTGTGCGTGTGCGTGTGCGCGTGCGTGCGTGCGTGCGTGCGTGCGTGCGTGCGCGTGGTGGGTGCGTGGTGGGTGCGCGTGTATAATGTGATGTGCTCTGTAGTGTACTGTGGTCAGCTGGTGTATTAGGGTTTGGGGCGTCGCAGCTGCTCCAGTTATGGCACCCATCTGTATTGTACTGTGGTCAGGTGGTGTATTAGGGGTTGGGGCGCCGCAGCTGCTCCAGTTATATGGCACCCATCTGTAGTGTACTGTGGTCAGGTCGTGTATTAGGGTTTGGGGCGCCACAGCTGCTCCAGTTATATGGCACCCATCTGTATTGTTCTGTGGTCAGGTGGTGTATTAGGGTTTGGGGCGCCACAGCTGCTCCAGTTATATGGCACCCATCTGTATTGTTCCGTACGTGACTGTGATTACGATTTTCTATCAGCCGGCGCCGAGGCGGCCTCAGGACCTGGACGTGTTCGCCGCCCAATTGAAGGAGCTCGGAGGGCTGGGCGCCGCCGCCTCCTCCCGCGCCTCGGCCCAGGCCAACGGCAGCAACCACACAGCCGCGCAGGTGCGTCTCCTCACCTGCTCCTGCTGGACGTCTAATTATTAGCTGGGTCACATTTTCGGTGACAGTGACAGGGTCTAGTCGGACGTGTCCATTGTCGCCTCCAGCCTCGGAGCTAGCCAGTGGCAGACTGCGGGACAGGACACGGCATGTGACGTGACGTGCTACGTATCATGATGTGACGCGCCGTGACGCACCGTGACGCGCCGTGACGCGCCGTGACGCGCCGTGACGCGCCGTGACGCGCCGTGACGCGTATGTCGTCTGTGTCGGCAGGAGGACAGCAGTGACGATGACGTAGAGCCTGGACCGGCGCGCAACGACGGCACCCTGCTCGCCTCGGACTCCCCCAAACCGCTGTAAGTCGCACACAGGGCTTTCGGCGCACTGGCTGCCTGGTGGCTGTCGTCTGCTGTACTTGTAACTGACAGACGGATACGAACAGTGACACTATTTAACAGAAAGTAAACTCAATGCTCTGAGAATCATGTCGCAATTAACCCTGGCTGGATCACGTTCGTGTTATTGCTTGCGTTGTTCATTTTTACAGCCTGAGGTACGCTGCTGACGCTCCTGGCATGCATGTCTCCTCGCTGTCATCTTGACGTGACCGTGTGGCGGGGCGCTGTCGTCCAATCCTCTTCGCTGAGCGGTCTCACCGACCAGATGACCCTGTGGTTCCCTGTGATTCCCTGTGATTCCCTGTGATTCCCTGTGATTCCCTGTGATTCCCTGTGATTCCCTGTGATTCCCTGTGATTCCCTGTGATTCCCTGTGATTCCCTGTGATTCCCTGTGATTCCCTGTGATTCCCTGTGATTCCCTGTGATTCCCTGTGATTCCCTGTGATTCCCTGTGATTCCCTGTGATTCCCTGTGATTCCCTGTGATTCCCTGTGATTCCCTGTGATTCCCTGTGATTCCCTGTGATTCCGTGTCCCTGCCCCTGACCGCGCGCCGCTGTGTCCCGGCAGTGCCCAGTGGCAGAGCACAGAGCGGGAGCCGGCCGAGCCGGCGGCGCGGAAGCCGCCGAGCCAGCCGCCGAACCGGCCGCTGCCGCCCACGCCGGACGAGGACGGCGACGGCACCCTGGTGATGAGGCGGGTGAGTCGCCTGCTGAGGGCTGCGACACCGGGACGGCGGGGGGTCGGCGCACGCTCCCTGGTCTGCTGGTCTGTTGATGTGTCTCGTCGTGCCGTGCCGTGCCGTGCCGTGCCGTGCCGTGCCGTGCTGTGACACCCTGCCTGTATGTCTCTGTGCCTGTGTCTTTCACTCTCCCTGTATTTGTTGCACTCAGTCAGTTTGTTGTGTCTGCTCGTGTCCCTGTGTCTGTGCTCGTCTGTTAATTCCATAGGCAGCGGTGTCTGTCCGTGTGTGTGCGTGCGTGCGCGTGCGCGTGTGCGCGTGTGCGCGCGTGCGCGTGTGCGCGTGTGCGCGTGTGCGCGCGTGCGCGTGTGCGCGCGTGCGCGTGTGCGCGCGTGCGCGTGTGCGCGCGTGCGCGCGTGCGCGTGTGCGCGCGTGCGCGTGTGCGCGTGTGCGCGCGTGCGCGTGTGCGCGCGTGCGCGTGTGCGCGCGTGCGCGTGTGCGCGCGTGCGCGTGTGCGCGCGTGCGCGTGTGCGCGCGTGCGTGTGTGCGCGTGTGTGCGTGTGTGTGCGTGTGTGTGCGTGCGTGTGTGTGTGTGTGTGTGTGTGTGTGTGTGTGTGTGTGTGTGTGTGTGTGTGTGTGTGTGTGTGTGTGTGTGTGTGTGTGTGTGTGTGTGTGTGTGTGTGTGTGTGTGTGTGTGTGTGTGTGTGTGTGTGTGTGTGTGTGTGTGTGTGTGTGTGTGTGTGTGTGTGTGTGTGTGTGTGTGTGTGTGTGTGTGTGTGTGTGTGTGTGTGTGTGTGTGTGTGTGTGTGTGTGTGTGTGTGTGTGTGTGTGTGTGTGTGTGTGTGTGTGTGTGTGTGTGTGTGTGTGTGTGTGTGTGTGTGTGTGTGTGTGTGTGTGTGTGTGTGTGTGTGTGTGTGTGTGTGTGTGTGTGTGTGTGTGTGTGTGTGTGTGTGTGTGTGTGTGTGTGTGTGTGTGTGTGTGTGTGTGTGTGTGTGTGTGTGTGTGTGTGTGTGTGTGTGTGTGTGTGTGTGTGTGTGTGTGTGTGTGTGTGTGTGTGTGTGTGTGTGTGTGTGTGTGTGTGTGTGTGTGTGTGTGTGTGTGTGTGTG
The DNA here is from genome assembly GCA_036785665.1 of Chirona hameri. NCBI lineage: Eukaryota > Metazoa > Arthropoda > Thecostraca > Balanomorpha > Balanidae > Chirona > Chirona hameri. The sequence goes on from JAXIVJ010008470.1 coordinate 22,267, forward strand.
TGTGTGTGTGTGTGTGTGTGTGTGTGTGTGTGTGTGTGTGTGTGTGTGTGTGTGTGTGTGTGTGTGTGTGTGTGTGTGTGTGTGTGTGTGTGTGTGTGTGTGTGTGTGTGTGTGTGTGTGTGTGTGTGTGTGTGTGTGTGTGTGTGTGTGTGTGTGTGTGTGTGTGTGTGTGTGTGTGTGTGTGTGTGTGTGTGTGTGTGTGTGTGTGTGTGTGTGTGTGTGTGTGTGTGTGTGTGTGTGTGTGTGTGTGTGTGTGTGTGTGTGTGTGTGTGTGTGTGTGTGTATGTATGTGTATGCGTGTTCTCTGGGTCTCCAGTCCAGTGTGTCAACAGGCTGCGGCAGGCTGCGGCTGTGTATCTTCTGTAACCCCATGCAGTGTATGTCTTTATGACCCCGCACAATGCGTGTGTCTGCGTCTCTCAACTCCGTGGTTGTCTCGGCATTGTACCGAGGACTAAGACACAGTTACTTGTGTCTCGGTTGGCGGGTCTGGGTGGGATGCTGCCACTGGGACCCACCGAACGAAGAGCTCTGCGGGTGGAGCTCTGCCTCAATACGGCTCTGTCGGTCGGTGGGCGGTGCGCACCCATTGGGAGCAACCAGACACCCGGGCACAATACCTCCCCAGCTGCGGGAGGATCTTTGGGAGCAACCAGACACCTGGGCACAATACCTACCCCAGCTGCGGGAGGATCTTTGGGAGCAACCAGACACCTGGGCACAATACCTACCCCAGCTGCGGGAGGATCTTTGGGAGCAACCAGACACCTGGGCACAATACCTACCCCGGCTGCGGGAGGATCTTTGGGAGCAACCAGACACCCGGGCACAATACCTACCCCAGCTGCGGGAGGATCTTTGGGAGCAACCAGACACCCGGGCACAATACCTACACCGGCTGCGGGAGGATCTTTGGGAGCAACCAGACACCCGGGCGCAATACCTACCCCAGCTGTGGGAGGATTTTTGGGAGCAAGCCAGACACCTGGGCACAATACCTACCCCAGCTGCGGGAGGATCCGGGCATGACGGTGTTGATGGGCTGTTTTGGGAAAGGAACCAGGATAGATGTGCCTTGCTGGATTTTTATTTGTATAAACGCAGCCTACTGAGCGGTTTTCGACTCTGAGTTGTTGGCTGCGCTGGTGTAAATCTTATATGTGGCTTGTTCACTTGCTTGCTGAAATAATCTTGTTCCGTTTGCTTGTTAATTTACGTTAGTAGTTGAACTGTTTATCCTTTACGTTCGTTTGTCTGTACTGGATGCGCTCACTGCTTGTTTATTAAACTGTATTGGCGTCGTGCCCGGTTCGTAATTCCGTGATTGCTCACGCTCTTCCTCCGGACACTCTGACGCCGCTCGCCTTTACTCACCTGACGGCGTGACTGCCCGCCCTGCGGGCCCGCTTCCTCTCACTCTCTCACTCTCACTCTCTCACTCTCTCACTCTCTCACTCTCTCACTCTCTCACTCTCCTCTAACCGGTGTGGGCCCGTGCGCGCCGTACGGTCGGTGGCGGTACTCTGCGCACGCGCTGTCGGGTGGTGGTGGCCGGCGGCGGCCCGGCCGCGGCAGGTGAACACACCAGCACAGACTGGCGGCGAAATATTTCAGAACTTTGAATCAGCGGCATGAAAGCTCACAGGATGTATGTTGTATTGGAAGATTCCGCTGACTACAGGTAGTCTGGTGACTTTCAATACCATGTTCTTCCTGTTGGGGTTTTGCGCCCGCATTCTGAGGTTTCTGAAGGTTGGCCGCCGGTGTCTGTCGGTGTGTCTGCCGTCCGGTGCCGGGCGCACGACCGGGGACCGGAGGGGGACGCCCGGTGACGCCGCTCGCTCCGTCGACAGCAGCGCTTCTCCGAACACGAGCAGCTGCTGCGCGACTGGGATATGAAACGCTTCTTCCCGGCGGCGGCGGCGGCGGCGGCGGCCGGCGCGGGCGGGCCGGGCGGGCCGGGCGGGCCAGGCGGCGGCGGCGGCGGACCGGCGGCCGGCCACGCGCGCCAGCACCGCCGGCTCGAGTCGGAGTCGGCGGTGGCGGCGGCGCGAGGCCGACAGCCGGCGCCGCGCCGCTCGCTGGAGGCGCCCGAGCCGAGCACGGCCGGCCGCCTGCGCCAGTGGGTGCGCCGCCGCGAGAAGACGGACCTGGAGCTGATCACGCCGCGCGGCGCCGCTGTCTCGCTCGCCAAGTCCTGCTCCGAGCCGGCCCCCTTCGAGGTGACCGGCCGCCCGCCGACTAACCGCCGCCGCCGCCGCCCCCGCGCCCGCCCCGCCCGGGCGGCGGCCGGCGCTCTAACACGGGGCTGCAGCGCTCGTCTGCCGGTGGCGCCGAGCGCAGCGGCATGAACATGTGGTGTCTCCGGTGAAGCCTGGGGCTCTGCTGGGCAGACCGCTGGACATTCTAACCAACTGTCTCCCCGTCTCCGCCCTGGTGTGTGTCCGTCTCTGCTCTGGGGGCGGGGTGTGCCGTGTCCGTAGCTGTAGTGTGTGGCTGCACTAACAACGCCGCTTGGGAGCTCCGCAGGCCCGCGCGCCGCCCGTGGCCGTGGGCTGTGTGTGTGTGTTTGTGGGGCCGCTTACAGCCCCTGTCCGCGTCAGTCAGGCGCCGTGAGAGGGATCAGGGAGAGGTGCCGGCCTGTGTATGGCGGGCGGTGACTGCCGGGTGCCTGGTGTGTGTGTGTGTGCGTGTGTGTGTGATATGCTGGGGTGTGATGTGCCATGCCTGGGCTGACTCGGCCAGTCACACTAATTCTCGGGACATTACTGTATGCTGTGAGTCGTCCGTCCTTTACAGTTTGAGCATTTCTTACAGAGGCATTATGCCGTCGGAAGCAAGTGCTGTGAAGGCGCTTGTAAAGTCGAGAATGGACTCATGCTGAACAGGGCTAGTGCTTTGGATAGTGTTGTGTCCCTTATTTCGAACGTATTTACTATTGCCATCATCTGAAGGCGCGCGCACGTTAGTTTTGCCGTATGGTAGCCCAAGACAACTTCTGCTGTCGGACTAGTGGAGATCTTAACATGCCATTTTGTTGTGTCATGCTTTCAAACTTGCGATCTTAACATGTCGCATGGGTTTTTTGCCACCTGATTCAACCTCCCTTTCAATTTTGCCTTCTGCTTCTTTGGACTTGGGGAAGTGTGACATGGTCGGACCGCTGTTTCAAGCCCTGCTTCATCAGCCGTAACGTAGCATAACGTGACGTAACGTGACATAACATGACATAACACGACGTGTCGTGGCCGTGACTGCAGAACCGCGAGGAGCAGCGTCATCGGCACGCCGACTCGTCTCCGGGCCCGGCCGGCACGCCTGGCTCGCGCACCAGCACGGTGATGCCCGACCTCCTGCCGCAGGTCAGTCCAAGTCATTGGACAACACGGGGTCACGCTGGGCGACTTAGTTGAAATACGTTAATGAAGGTTGCGGTATGGGTTGTGGAGGATCGCAACTGTTCTGTAAGTGATTGTCGCATTTGTTAACACGCGCACGGCCGGGGAGGTTGATTTCCGCCCCCCCCCCCCCCTCCGGTTTTTCATGAATAGCGGGAAAACGGCGGCGCACAGTGTCGCCAAATTTGGCACAGCAGCCTGTTCGGGCATCAATTACCCACATGGTGTAAACATTTTTACTTCGGGTCATCTCAGGTCAAGTCACCAGGTCAAGTCAAGTGGCCCCACCTCAAAACAGTTTGCGGTCGTGCCACAGCCAAAGTTATTGACCAAATTGTTTGAAATTCACAGGATGTCATCAGGTGATGAGTACCTACAATTCGTTGATCTCTATTTTTTGTATATCGGTGACCTAAGGTCTGGTTGATTTCGTGACCTCCCCATTAAAAGTAAACGGGGAAAAATGAAACCACATATAAATCCACAGGAAATGGCTAAATTTGACCAGTTTTCACCAGATCCACCACTCTTGTGCCAAATGCAAAGCCCTGTGTCACATTTCTGATCTTTTACCTCCACGAGGTCAACTCAGGTCACCCCAGGTCACATATGGGTTTTCTTGAATAACTTTACCAAATCAAGGTAGAGCAATGAGGTTTTCACCATTGTATTTGGCTTGTCAAGACGAATCAATTGATGTAAGAGTTAACCTTGACCTGACCATGACCTGACCTTAGGTTAGGTCAATTTTTGGTGATGACCTAACTAGGTCACCCAAAATAGAATTCGATGCGTCTCGGCGAGACAAACACAATGGTGAAATCCGTTTCGCTCCATCTTGCTTCTGTAAAAAGTTGTTCCTCAAAAAGTATTCGTCGATTTTTATATTTGTCAGATTCAAGGGCTTCTGCTGACCTAGGTATTGACCTTAGGTCAATTCTGATGGAAGCACAGTGACAGAAAATTCAATTATCTTTCGAATGATTTTTTTTTCCGCGCGTCGTTAGCTCTTTTAGTTATCGAGATATATACGGTGTTATCAAGGGCACTCATATATAGCCGAAATTTTACATTTGGTGACCTTTGGTGACCTAAATATTGACCTGACCTAAAAAAAGACAAATACTTTCGATAGAGCTTGTCTCGAGCTATCTAACGCCGTTTTCTGCTTGCCGGTGCGTTGCGTGGTTTTCGAGATCTTAGGGGGAGGGCGGAAATCCCCCCCCCCCCGCCCACCCCGGCCGTTCGTGGTTGGCGCGAACCCCCCGGCCGTGCGCGTGTTAAGGAGGACAAGGGAGGTATCAGACGGATGGCCTCATCTGACCAAACGGTCTGTTTCCAGTCGAGCTCCAGTCCGGGTAACGGGCGTCACCTGGACAAGTCCACATCGGAGGAGGTGCGTAGCCCGGCCCGCCGGCCGTCCCTGTACATAGTCTGTACCTGTAGCTGTCTGTAGTAGGCCGCGCTCTACCTCTGGGCAGGGTACCCCGGTACCCCGGGCAGGGTCGGGAGGGACTGCTGACGAACCGGTGCTGGCGGAGAGGGGCGGGGAGGGCAGCGGCGCCGGTCGCTTCGCTTTGCGCTCCTCGCGGCTCGCTCGCTGGCGGCATGTGCGGCAGAGCGGTGGTGACGTGCCAGTGACGTCACCGCAGTGCCAGTGACGTCACCGCAGTGCCGCAGTGCTGCCGAGCTACCGGCTGTGTTGAGCAGGCGGCTGTGGTTGGTGGTGTCCCGTGCCATGTAGCTAGCTGTGCCCCTCCGGCTGAGAGCGGGGACGGGCTGTGCAGTGCGCAGTGGTCAGCGGCCAGGGCTCTTCGGTAGCGGGCGGCCGTATCGTCCCCCTCTGTATGCCTCGTGTGTGCCTGCTCTCCATCGCGCCGAGCCCGCCCGACCGGTGGGGACCCCTGCCGGTCCCGGGCTCTCGTGGGCCCCCGTTGGACCGGTGGGACCTCCTGCCGGTCCCGGGGCCCCGCGGGGGCCCCCGGACCGGTGGGGGACCCCTGCCGGTCCCGGGCTCTCGTGGGCCCCCGTTGGACCGGTGGGACCTCCTGCCGGTCCCGGGGCCCCGCGGGGGCCCCCGGACCGGTGGGGACCCCTGCCGGTCCCGATGCCTCGTGGGCCCCCGCTGGACCGGTGGGACCTCCTGCCGGTCCCGGGGCCCCGGACCGGTGGACCCCCTGCCGGTCCCGGGGCCCGGTGTGCGCGCGCGGCCAGTGCGTCTCACTAACGCCTGTCTGTTTTGTTGCATGATATGGTGGCGTGCCGACTAACCGCGAGACGCCGCTGCCCTCCGCCTCCTCGTGTTCCCGTGAGTACTCCTCCGCCGGGCCGCCGGGCCGCCGGGCCGCGCCAGTCTCACGTTAGACGGGAGATATGTTTCTCGGGGTACCTCTGCTGTCAAACGTTCAGACCCGTCGCGGAAATCGTCTTAGTAGCTCATTCGCGAAGTACGTTAAGCTACCCGCTTTTGTTCCAGGAATGCCTATAGGTCATCGCATTTATTGCGTCTTTGGCTGCCGCCCCCCATATGTGGTGAACTTACACTGTATTCAACAATGTATGTATTTGTTCACTTGAATGCTTTCTTTAAGCACCTTTTTTGCTACCGCTGCCATGATTTTGACCAGCGTCAAAACAGTCCTAAACTCTTTTCAGAAATGTTGGTGCGCTGTTTATGCTTAGAACGAGTTCCGCTTGTGGTTGTGTGTGGACACTCATGCTCTGTATTTTCGTTGGCGCGAGCTGCTGTTCTCACGAGAATACTGTATATGACTGGTTGGGTGAGGCACTATAAATATTGGCGCCAAGTAGCCTGGGTAGTTGTGTCGCCCATAAGCTCCAATCATGATCATCAGACACTACAAATTACAAATACCTTTGAATATGTACCTTTAACATTGTGAACTTGATAGAGATAACGCATGTCCACAACATGACCTTTTAATGCGCCACACGTTTGTCTCAGCTGCGTCTCAGAAAGGTTGTCCGTAAGGCGGGCACTTTGCGTGAAATGATTAAATCGATCACAATCTACCATTGGTCTTTTACTTCACTTCCACAATCTACCATTGTTTTGTTTACTTCACTTCTTGTTTCAGCGACCCCTGCTTGGCTGGTGAGCTGCTCCGCTAGGTGGCCCACCTCCGTATGCCTATGTGCTGTCTGTGGCGTCGTCTGCGCTCTGTGTCCAGGCGTGTCCCACCTCCGCCTCCCGTATCGCTGCTCCAGCCGTCCGACTGACGGCAGCCCCGCGTCTCTGCCTGCTTGGTTTGGAAGGCGTGTCCCACCTCCGCCTCCCGTATCGCTGCTCCAGCCGTCCGACTGACGGCAGCCCCGCGTCTCTGCCTGCTTGGTTTGGAAGGCGTGTCCCACCTCCGCCTCCCGTATCGCTGCTCCAGCCGTCCGACTGACGGCAACCCCGCCTCTCTGCCTGTTTCAGTACCGCTCCGCCGTACAGGGCCAGCCCGGTCAGTCCGGTCAGTCGCCTCTCCAATTGCAGAACAAGCAGCGCTCGTTCCTGACCTTCGGCTTCGGCGCCGGAGGCAGCGGCCGTCGTGAGAGCCACATCAACGTGAACGTGACGCCCACCGGCCATGAGGTCAGCTCCACCGATACGCCCGAGATTCGCAAGTACAAGAAGCGCTTCAACTCTGAGATCCTCTGCGCCGCTCTCTGGGGTGAGTTGGGGCCGACGCAACACCGCTGTTTCCCTGCGGTGGGCGGCTCCGACGGCATTTACTCTTCTTGATTTTAATCGTTGATATTTTAGCGACCGTTTCATACATTTTGTATGGCGATTCGACTCTTCTTTTCGGCAGAGGTGAATAACTTTTCTGTCAACTGCATTCGACAAGCAATGCATTTGTGCATGCGTTTGTCACCAGTTCATATGTTTCATGCTGCTGGACCGCAATTTAAAACTTCTTTAGATCTGTTCCTCACTACTCAGTCAACGTTCTGGTGGCCGATTGCCGCTCTGCTGCTGCTGACCCGCCCTGACCTGAGCTCTGACCTGTGACCTGCGCCAGGCGTGAACCTGCTGATCGGCACGGAGAACGGCCTGATGCTGCTGGACCGCTCCGGTCAGGGCAAGGTGTACCAGCTGATCTCGCGCCGCCGCTTCCAGCAGATGGAGGTGAGGCGGGGGGAGGGGACGCTGTCAGGGGACGGCGGCAGATAAAGGTGAGGTGGGGGACGAGATTGAGGGGAGGCGGGGGAGGGGACGCTGTCAGGGGACGGCGGCAGATGGAGGTGAGGCGGGGGACGAGATGGAGGTGAGGCGGGGGGAGGGGACGCTGTCAGGGGACGGCGGCAGATGGAGGTGAGGTGGGGGACGAGATGGAGGGGAGGCGGGGGAGGGGACGGCGGCAGATGGAGGTGAGGTGGGGGACGAGATGGAGGGGAGGCGGGGGACGAGATGGAGGTGAGGCGGGGGACGAGGTGGAGGTGAGGCGGGGGACGAGATGGAGGTGAGGTGGGGGACGAGATGGAGGTGAGGCGGGGACGAGATGGAGGTGAGGCGGGGGGAGGGGATGCTGTCAGGGGACGGCGGCAGATGGAGGTGAGGTGGGGGACGAGATGGAGGGGAGGCGGGGGAGGGGACGGCGGCAGATGGAGGTGAGGTGGGGGGCGAGATGGAGGTGAGGCGGGGGACGAGATGGAGGTGAGGCGGGGGACGAGATGGAGGTGAGGCGGGGGAGGGGACGCTGTCAGGGGACGGCGGCAGATGGAGGTAAGGCGGGGGACGAGATGGAGGTGAGGCGGGGGACGGCGGGGCACGCTGAGTGAACTGGGTCCGATGCCGACCGACAGCCGAGTGGAGCAGCCAGCGGATGAACTCAGTCATGCTAGGTCCTGATAGAGTAAATGGCATCATGTGTGCTGAAATGTTGAAGCCGCTGTATGACTTTGCCCTGTCGTTGCACCATAAAGCCCGGTATCATCAGCGCGAGATACCATGTTTGACGAGACGTGCGAGTTATGTTTGACCGTGTGGTCGTGTTATGTCACGGTAGTTAACGTCCGTGGATGTTATGCCGGCAACATAAAGTGACAGAAGGAAGGCCACATTCCAAGCATATGGAACCCAAGTAGAGTTTAACCAAGATATATCTTTCCCCAGGGCCAAGGGGCCAGGGTCCAAGCAGCGGTAGTCGCTCAACGCCTTGCAAATATATAATCACGATTGAACATTGAATCGCCCGTCACTATAAGTAGTCGGTTCGTTTACTTGGCCCGGTTGTGACTTGTGACTAGTTGCACTGAGTGTTGTCTCTCGCTTCGCGACAGGTGCTGGAGGGCCAGAACATTCTGGTTACCATCAGCGGAAAGAAGAACAGGGTGCGCGTCTACTACCTGAGCTGGCTCAAGAGCAAGATCCTCAAGTCCGAGTCGGTAAGTGTGTGAGGTGCTTCTGCTGGTGTTGCGGGTTTGAGCTATTGGTTCTCATTGGGTGTCATGGATTGGCATGCTTGCAATGTGTGTGTGTGGGGGGGGGGGGGGGGGGGGGGTCTTGTACGTTTGGAATCCCGTCCTGAGGCTCCCTATAGGCCAGATGTTAGAACTATATCTGTGTCACAAGACCTGGGTTTTCGTCTCTCGTGACGAGTGGAAATGGTAAGTTGCGTAATCGCAAAGTGTGTGTGTTTCATCAGTTGACGGGTGATACTGACGAGTTGTATGTGGCGCTGATATCATCCGATGTGTGGACGTGTCCTGGTCTATAGCAGCAGGTGGAGAGGAGGAACGGCTGGATCAATGTCGGAGACCTGAACGGCGCTGTTCACTTCAAGATCGTCAAGTTCGAGCGCATCAAGTTTCTGGTGATCGCGCTGCGAGAGAGCATCGAAATCTACGCCTGGGCGCCCAAGCCCTACCACAAGTTCATGGCTTTCAAGGTGCGCCGGGGTGTCTGGCGACTGGCAGTTACAGTCTGTTTGGTCATTTTGAGGGTGTTTGTGATAATATTGGCAGAGGTGCGTGCTCGGGTCTCCGCCGTGCTGTCGAGTTGTCTTAATTTGCAGTGTTACGGTTGTCTATATAAAATATGCAGCGTGTTTCGGCTGGAGTGCCTTTGAAGAAGTTTGATAATCTTGTCGGTAGTGAAGCCGCGTGCGGCGCCATCCTTCAACTGTTGGATATTGTGGTGGATGGCACGGTAGCTGGACAGCATCGCCTCTCACTTGCGATCGACAGGATGATTCGTGCTCAGGACGTGACCTCACGTCTGTGGTCCTATATCGGCGTGCACCTCACGACGATGCTACTGTCTGTGTGCTGAGGTAGAGTTTCGGTGAGCTGGCGCACCGTCCTCTCCTGGTGGACCTCACCGCCTGACTGTGTGTATGTATGTCTGTCTGTGTGCTGCGGCAGAGTTTCGGTGAGCTGGCGCACCGTCCTCTCCTGGTGGACCTCACCGTCGAGGACAACACCCGGCTGAAGGTCATCTACGGATCCTGTGACGGATTCCACGCGGTCGACCTGGACTCGGCCACCGTCTATGACATCTACCTGCCCAAACATGTGAGTCCTACCGGCCGGAACACTCGAGTCAACTCAAACTCAAGTCAAGTGCTGTGCATCACCGGCTGATGAACGTGGTACTTGAACAAGAGACACGAGATATGCATTACCTTAACACTGCCGACGGTATGACTAGTATCCGTGGAGACGCCGCGCTACCGATGTATTCATAATCTGGGAGTATATTTGCTATCCTTATTGTGTGTGTAATGTGGCATGCATCTTTTGACACTTGGCTGTATACATTAAGGTTGCGCGTGTCACTATCATCCCGTGCCAGTTTGTTTTCTGGGATCCAAATTTAAGGCCGGAATATAGCTGACTGAACTCGCGTGACACTGCTCGTTGATCGTGTCCTGCGTGAACAGGCGCAGGGTCCGATCGTGCCGCATACGATCGTCACCCTGCCCAACACCAACGGCAACCAGCTGCTGCTCTGCTACGACAACGAGGGCGTCTACGTCAACACGAACGGAAAGGTGAGGTGCTCACCGGCCAGCTGTCGGTCAAGCGGAGGCCCGCCGTTGGTCCTAAAGATGTTTGCGTTTCTCGTAGTAAAACATTTCGCGACGCAGCGGGGCAGCATCGAGGTGCCTTTCGTTTTGTCGGTGCAGTGCTCTGGTCTGTCTTTTAGCTCTCATTTTATATAGCGATGGATCGTGAAGGAGCGCTGCGGCTTTGTCCAGCAGACGTGGTTCCGTGTCCTGCAGACGTGGCGCCGTGTCCTGCAGACGTGGCGCCGTGTCCTGCAGACGTGGCGCCGTGTCCAGCAGACGTGACTCCGTGTCCAGCAGACGTGGTTCCGTGTCCTGCAGACGTGGCGCCGTGTCCTGCAGACGTGGCTCCGTGTCCTGCAGACGTGGCGCCGTGTCCTGCAGACGTGGCTCCGTGTCCTGCAGACGTGGTTCCGTGTCCAGCAGACGTGGTTCCGTGTCCTGCAGACGTGGCGCCGTGTCCTGCAGACGTGGTTCCGTGTCCTGCAGACGTGGCGCCGTGTCCTGCAGACGTGGCTCCGTGTCCTGCAGACGTGGCTCCGTGTCCTGCAGACGTGGCGCCGTGTCCTGCAGACGTGGATCCGTATCCTGCAGACGTGACTCCGTGTCCTGCAGACGTGACTCCGTGTCCTGCAGACGTGGATCCGTGTCCTGTGTGGCTCAGTGTCCTGCAGACGTGACTCCGTGTCCTGCAGACGTGACTCCGTGTCCTGCAGACGTGACTCCGTGTCCTGCAGACGTGACTCCGTGTCCTGCAGACGTGACTCTGTGTCCTGCAGACGTGGATCCGTGTCCTGTGTGGCTCCGTGTCCTGCAGATGTGACTCCGTGTCCTGCAGACGTGACTCCGTGTCCTGCAGACGTGACTCCGTGTCCTGCAGACGTGACTCCGTGTCCTGCAGACGTGGATCCGTGTCCTGTGTGGCTCCGTGTCCTGCAGACGTGACTCCGTGTCCTGCAGACGTGACTCCGTGTCCTGCAGACGTGGATCCGTGTCCTGTGTGGCTCCGTATCCTGCAGACGTGACTCCGTGTCCTGCAGACGTGACTCCGTGTCCTGCAGACGTGGATCCGTGTCCTGTGTGGCTCCGTGTCCTGCAGACGTGACTCCGTGTCCTGCAGACGTGATTCGGTGTCGTGCAGACGTGGCTCCGTGTCCTGCAGACGTGACTCCGTGTCCTGCAGATGTGATTCGGTGTCCTGCAGACGTGGCTCCGTGTCATGTGTGGCTCCGTGTCCTGCAGACGTGGCGCCGTGTCCTGTAGACGTGACTCTGTTGCCTGTGTCTCGCCAGACTCCCTGTGTCTCAGTATGTCTCCTTGACTGCCTGATCTTCCTCTGTAGACGTCTCCCCTTGCCTATGTGTCTCACTCGTTTTTGCCAGCCAGACTGTGTGCCTCCGTACGTGGTCTCTGAACATGTTCACCAGCCTCTCTTTAACCGCCCGCTCCGCCGCTGCAGGTGTCCAAAAACATCATCGTGCAGTGGGGCGAGATGCCCACCTCTGTGGCCTACATCGGCACCGGGCAGATCATGGGCTGGGGCAACAAGGCCATCGAGATTCGCTCCGTTGAGACCGGACATCTGGACGGCGTGTTCATGCACAAAAAGGCGCAGAAGCTCAAGTTCTTGTGTGAGCGGAACGATAAGGTGAGTGGAAGTGACGCGGGCTTGTGAGTGGACGTGACACGGGCTGGTGAGTGGACGTGACGCGGGACGTGACGCAGGCTGGTGAGTGGACGCGACGCGGGCTGGTGAGTGGACGTGACGCGGGCTGGTGAGTGGAAGAGATGGCTGGCTAGTATTGCTGTGGGGCTGGTGAACACCGGCCGTGTGGGCTTTTAGGATTCCGTGGATGTATGCGTTTGGTGTTGATTGGAACCGATGTGGATGTGGTAGAGAATGGTGTAGGAGTGGTGCAGTAGGTAGAAGACGCTGGAGTGGCTCACTCGTTACTTCTGAGATGCAGGACAACTTCTCCCAAGTCGTCCACTTGTCTCATAGTGTCTGTTCCAGCCCATTGTCACCGTGGTTCTGATTGGTGAATGTTAACACCGCGTCCAGGCGTGTATCATACTTTGCACTGAGACAGCCGTGGCTCTGTCTGCAGGTATTCTTCTCCTCGGCCAAGGGCGGCTCTGCCTGCCAGATCTACTTCATGACGCTCAACAAGCCGGGCATGGCAAACTGGTGAGCGGTGCCGGCACTGCCGTCCCGCCGCCGCCGCCCAGCACCGTCTGACGCCTGGCGCCGCCACCTGACGCCGCCACCTGACGCCGCCTAACACCGCCTAACGCCGCCTGACGGTGCCTGACCCCTGGCGCCGCCGCCGCCTGACGCCGGTGTGGGCTGGTGCGATCCAGCGGCCCCGCGATGTGGCGTCTTGATCTGTGTGTGCTGCCTCTCCCGGTGCTGGAAGATGTGTGTCTGCTGAGGCTTAGTGCAAGTCACCGTCTGGTCGGCTGAGAGCGCGGTGTCGCTGGCTGGCTGGCTGAAAACCGTGACGCCCCGCGGAGGCGGACAGAGGCGGTGGCAAGACAGCAGAAGCAGCACACGGCACACTGTGTGTGTGTGTGTGTGTGTGACGGAGGCCTCTGTGACGGCCGACTCTGGCGGCGCGGCCAGGCAAGACACGGTGCTCTCGAGGCGCTGCTTGTGAGAAGACATTGTGTGGTGGGGCGGGCGCCGTCGAACTCTGAGCCGGGCCTGTCCGCTGCGCCTCAGACTGGCGTGCTGGCCTGTAACCTCCCAGCACGCGGACAGCGGGCCGACCCGGCCGCCCGGCCGCCCGCCGGACGTTTTAGGACTTTATCTGCGGTTTGAGTGCGCGCGTCCGCCAGCGCTGTCGGCTGGCGCACAGTCACGCAACGTGAGGTGCTCCAAGGTCAGCGCGCGCCCTCACACTTGAGTTTCGAATATTATTTTGTTACCGTTTGAAGCCCCAACCGAGAAGAGCGGACCGTTTTGCAGGTGTGCGCGTGCGTGTCGCGTGTGGCCGTGCGAGTGTCTGTGTCGCACGAGGACTGACCTAACAGCTCTGTATACCGGGGCGTGCATTAGTGATAGGCTGTAACACTGGAGCAGCGCGCTGGAGCACGGCTTAGCGAGTCTGACGCCGCGTGTAGCGGTCAGCTACGCTTGTCCCGCTCTTCAACCCTATACCACTACCCTCTTCTGCATTGTGCTACTGCGCGAAACCGCCGCGCCGCGCCGCGCCGCGCCGCGCCGCGCCGCGCCGCGCCGCGCCGCGCCGCTCTCTCGTTTTGTTGATTGTTTAATGCTTTACGGATTTTACCATACTCGCGAGTGTGCATGTGTGTGGTCCCGGCGCGCGTTGCCGTCTTCCCGAGTGTTGCGGAGCGAGCGCGTGTGGTCGCCGCACGGGACGGACCCGCTCCCTGCGCCGCAGGGCACGAACAAACCGCCGCGGCGCCACTCGGTCCCCTCCCCGGACCGCGGACGGGGGACGCGCCGCCGCCGGCTGACCAGGACTGGATCTGCGGCCCGCCGTGCCGCCGCGGCCGCTCGCCGGTCGGTTGCCGGAGCGCAGTGGCGACCTGGTCTCACCGCGTCGGAGTTTCGGCACGGTCCCGGCTGGCAGGAGATGCTGACACCCACCGGCCCGGGTGGACGTGTCGTGACCTTCCGTCGCCGCGTGTGATTCGGCCGACCTCTGGTGACGGTCCGCTCCGACCCACCGGCGCCGGGCAGGGCCGGGCGGGCGCCGCGTGCCCCGACCGACCGGCGGGGCGGGCGGACGGCGACTGTGTGTGTGCGTGTGTGCGTGTGATGGTGTCCTCGCTTTTGTACTGGTCCGTATCCTGTCCTGCCGCAGTCGATCTCTGCGGAGCTTTTATTTTCGAAACTGTGTTTGATGACGTATCTGTCTCATAGTTTCCGTATTTCTTGCCTAACTGTAAATATGATGGGAAAACGTTAGGAAATACAGCAATATAAAATGGCCTTGTGTCAGTTCGGGACTCGACAAGGAACTCGTAAGCTCTTTATAAAGTTTTTTCTCGATAAGTTTGTGTTTTGGGGGTTAGGACGCCGCAACTCCTTTTTCGATATTATATGATCCTTGAAATACTTCATAATTCGTGCGTCCTGCTGCATAAGACAGAGTGTTGGTGACTCTTCGTTGACGTGCTTTACGTTTACGTGGATAACGTTCGTCAAACTACAGTTTGTATATTTTCACTATCATTATTTTCTGAAACCTTTGGTAAATGCGAGCGAGCTTATTTTGCACCTCTAATAACCGGAAATGGCTTGTGCCATCTCAGCTGAAAAGCAGGCCGATGTTTAACTCGGAACTCGACGATTGACCGCATGGCGGGACAAGTCAGTCTATTCATTCAACCCTTCACAAATGTGGACTTATGTTGGGCCCTTCGTTTGGACGTTAAGGGTAATCGTAAATGCATCGTTCTGGTTCGTGATTCCGGAGGCGCACATGAAGTTGGTCCAGTATTCGCTTCGCCAATCGTCGAGGGAAAATATCTTTCATATTAATTGCAATGTACGATACAATGCAAATGATTTAACCAAAGCCAAGCGGCTGAAGAAAATATAACAATCACAAGGCAGATCTGTTCGCTGTGGCTCGTATGGTACAGCTTCGGGTCACTGTGTACTGAATCAGGCCACCTATCACAGTCGGACGTGTGCTCGGATCCCGGATCTACTGGGATCATATATCCACCTTCACAATTTCTCGATGGATCCACTTGGATCATAGATCCGCCTTCAACATTGGTCGATGGATCCGCCGGGATCCGGGATCGCAGGAACCATTTTGCATTGGGATCCGCTGGGATCCCAGATCCGCCATTGTGTATTTTCGGAACCCATATTTTAAGAAATTGTCTATTTTTCAATTCGTTGTAAATGGAATTAGTATATAGTCGTATTATAGCTTTAGTTATATTTTGTCAACAAATACTATGATTATGGCATAATATATAAGTCGGATCCGAGATCCCTTAGGATCATAGACCCATTTTCATTTGTTATCAACGGATCCTATGGTATCCAAAATCCGTTGACACATTTTATCGAGGGATCGAACTGGGATCCAAGATCCACAATATGTTGTATTTTGACGTGGGTTCCACTGGGATCATATATCCAACATTGTTTTTGTCGAGAGATCGTCTTGGATCATAGATCCTTCTTTGAGATTCATGCACATGTCTGCATGTGCATACATAAAGACATAAAGACATAAAAGAAAAGTGCAACAAAGAGCCTCTTGGGCCCATCCGAGGTTGCACCCCCCCCCCCCCCCCCTCCACCAGTCTAGCCCCTTCAAATCACCTTACTCTACCTGCATAAAAGAAGGCTAATCCCACGAGTATTTATGAACTAATCCCTTCTCTGTAAAGTATTTATCTAATCTAATTTTGAAGGAAGCAAGTGTCACTGCATCAGCGACATCCCCTGGTAGCATATTCCAATGCCCTACAACCCTTCTACTGAAAAATGACTGTCGTAGCCTAGTCCTACTTTGTTTCATAATGAGTTTATGCTGATGAGCTCTACCTCGATTTTCCCTATTGAACTCAAACATACCCTTTAAATATCCAGAATGCTAACTATTTACAAATTTGAAGACTTCAATTAGATCTCCTCTTAGCCTTCTATATCTAAGTGAAAACATACCCAATTTCTTTAATCTATCTTCATAAGGTAAACTACCAAGACAATTAACCATTTTTGTTGCCCTTTTTTGAACTCTTTCTAACAACCAGCAATCTTTCTCATATGTTGGAGACCAGGCTTGTACACAACACTCCAAATGTGGTCTAACGTATGCACAATACAGTTTTGTTATTACCTTTTCACTCTTGTAGGAAACATTTCTGTTAATGGCCCCTAGCATTCTAAGTGCCTTTTTCCTAGCTTCTACAACCTGGTCTGACGCTGATAGTCTATTGTTTACCACGACACCTAAATCTCTTTCCTTTTCAATCTGCTCCATTTTCTGCCCACCCATTTCATACCTATGTTTACTGCTAACCCGTCCAGCGTGCATAATCTTACATTTACTCAAATTGAATTTCATCTGCCATGCTTCAGACCACTCAACTAGCTTGTCCAGATCTGATTGAAAAACATCCTGATCATGTTTTCCTCTAATAATCCTGACAACTTTTAGATCATCTGCAAATTTCAAGACTTTGCTGTCTATACTGTTCTCAATTGCATTCACAAATATTATAAAAAGCAATGGGCCCAGGACTGAGCCCTGTGGAACCCCACTGAGAACCTCCTTCCATTGTGATTGGCACCCATTCAATATAACCCTTTGCTGGCGTCCTGAAAGCCACGTTTCTATCCAATCCAGAATCTTGCCCCTGATCCCATGAATTTTAAGTTGCAACCCCAGTCTTGTATGGGGGACTTTGTCAAATGCTTTACTGAAATCAAGAAAAGCTACATCTAGCTGTTTACCCTGATCAAAGCTATCTGTTGCAACATCCAAAAACTCCAGAAGATTAGTTAAACAAGAACGGCCCTTCCTAAAGCCATGCTGTGTATCCTTGATGAGTTCATTTTGCTCCAAGAATTCAACAATCTTATCTTTGATGATTGATTCAAGCACCTTGCAGGCTAATGAGGTCAGACTAACTGGTCTATAGTTTTCCTCTTTACTTCTATCTCCCTTTTTATGAATAGGAACAACATTTGCTCTTTTCCAATCAAGTGGAATTTTACTATCTGTGAGTGATTTAGAAAATATTATGGCTAATGGAACCGACAACTCCCTTTCAGATTCTCTTAAAAGTCTAGCATGGATTTCATGAGGTCCTTCTGCCTTGTTAGGCCTTACTTTCTTTGGATATTCTAGAACAAGTTCACTACTTATGCCACCTAGCTCTCCTAGTCTCCTCTGTCTCTAGCTCAGGCTGAAGTGCTGCAATACTACTCTGGTCCTCGATAGTAAAGACAGATTGAAACTGATCATTAAGCACTTCAACCATTTCACTGTCCTTGCTAACTAACACATCATCTACCTTAAATGGACCTATATTTTTGGAAACTGTACTGAACTTGTAAAAACTGAAGAACTTCTTACTATCTGCATTACAATGTCTAGCTAAATCAAGTTCCTTTGTCCTTTTAGCTGCTGACCTTTTTCTTAACTGAATTTCTTGCATTCTGGTAGGCCTTCTGATTTATATCTAGTGAAGATCCCTTCAAAATAACTGACAGTGTCATACAGAGGCGTAACTTTTTGAAAATCATTGGGGTTGCACTTAGTTGTTAAGAGCCCATTTGTAACACATCGCGTCATAGGCGTAATGTTAAATTCCCAAATTATTGGGGTTGTAGCTACAACCCCAATTTACATTAAAGTTCCACCCACGGTGTCATACATATCATTGACTGACACTGACATAGCGATTGAGTAATGTCACGGAACTTCCAAGTTGCAAGTGAGTGTCAGGTCTGAGACGGAACTGGGCCAGGTACTAGACTGAATAGTATATGGCCACGGACAGAAGACACTTCAGACTGGTCCGTCCGTTATCTGAAACCAGCCCGTCCATGAACTTCACTGTCACGTCCGTGATCTGAAACTGCCTTGTCTGGCATTTTCTTATTTTGCAAAGGAAACTTCGCTTCAACAAAAAGTAATAATTTGGTAGCATGACATAAATGGCGTACTTGGGACATTTATCCGATTGAAGACACGCTGAAATAACACGCGATTGTTGGTGTTTTTATAGTTGTCTGAGCTGGTTGGTTGGACATATTATTGTCTATTTTTGCGGTACCTATTCTACAATTTACTGTATAATATACCTCATAAATAATGCATATGCGATAGTAGCAGCATTCACAGTGCCGCCATTGGTTGTGCACTTCCAGTATCAGTATCATAGTTCGAGCTTGAGCTTACTAGACAATAGACAAGCTTCAACTTGAGCCAGTCAAGTTTGATATCTTCACATCCCATTGGTAGGTAACTATTTTGATTTGAGGTTTAACTTTTGAAGAAAAAAAAATGAATTGAAAAGATGAAGTTTTAACTATTGGTTTTCCAGTGACATGGAATCAATAGTTGTCCAGTCTGTAAAACGTGGCAGGTTTCAACAAGATCTTGTTGGGGCAGGGTTGGCACCAACACATCAAAATTGGGGCAGCTTTTGAAATTTGGGACTCAGAAATTGCTGCCCAGGGCAGTGGTAAGATTATTTTGGGCAACACACCATTCAGAACCAATTTACACTAGATATAATGTGATTCTGCTGATTACCTGATCCCCCCCCCCCCCCCCCCCCGGTCAACAACATTTGGCTGAGGAGCAAAATTTGATCTGGCAAATCCTTCCCCTAATATTTTGTTGATGTTCCTGCCATGTTTTGCAGACTGGAATTGGTTGTTAAATTGTGGCTAAACATCCAATGCCCACTGGTGAATATGAAGGTCCAATGGCAGGTTGATAGTTTGATAGTTTATTCAAATCTATCCATCTAGGAAGCAGGGTTTTCAAGATTTGCATCATACAGGTCAGGATTTACCTACAGTACACACAACCAGTTGATCCTACAGTTAAAAACATCACAAAACATGCAACTAAAATGGTGGTCATATTCTGCCTTTGCACACCTTTTTATAGGCAAATTGAATATTTTATGCTAATTCTATGTCTCATTTAATTAGAACTGCACTCAAAACAGGAACATTCTCAGTACTTACTGAACAATTATAATTTTTACCACCTGTCAATCGTCTCAGCCGACCGCAATGCTCCGCCATTACAACTTAAATGTAAACAATGTGGGCTGTTCTTTTGTGTGAAATGCGTCAGATATGTATCCAGCAAGGTCACATCATGGTGGCAGCCGCTGCACGGCTGACCTTCATCCTTCAGTCTCAACTACAAGTACAAGCTGACCGAGGCCTTGTCACGGTCGGTACCTTATAATTTGGTCTTACATATTAAATACCTTACAGGCAGTAACAGGCTGTTGGGCAACGTGTCGTTGGGAAAATGGCCGTTAGCACATCTGAGAGACTGAGCATGTGGGCAATTCATAATTTGGGCACTGTGATTGGTTGGGCAATATGTAATTAGGCAATATGATATGCACCCGCTGCACGGCCGACCTTCGGTCTCAAATACAAGTCCTGCGCTCTGCCAGGAACGGAGGTTTAGTGAGAGCATGATAGGGTTTAGTGGTCGACCAGATACATATGATGTCATACATATGATGTCAGCTTTGGTATCTGACACATTTCTGCACCCACATTGTTCACATTTCAGTTGTAATGACAGAGTTGTTGCTGGCGGTAGGCTGAGGCGATTGACGGGTGATCAAAATGATTATTGTTAGGTAAGTACTGAGAATGTCCCTGTTTTGAGTGCAGTTCTGATGAAATAAGACATGTTGAAACAGTTGAATTAGTATAAAATATTCAATTTACCTATATATAGGTGTGCAAAAGTGGAATATCTCCAAAATGGTAAAATACTGATAGAAATAGATGTTAAAAATACTATGGTGACAAAACAAGCAATGACCAATACATATTGTGACACTGTTCACACAGTATCACCTATCTTCCTGGCGAGTACGTTTTCTCAAGTACGCTTTGAATGCACTGTACGTCTGACACTCAAATGCTGACAGCGGCAGCACGTTCCACCCAGTGACTGCTCTGTGCAGTAATGAATGCTTAGTTGCCTCCAGCCTGCAGCAAGGCAGCTGCAGCCGGCGGTCAGAAGCCCTTGTTGCCCTAACTGATACCTGATTCTGCAGCACAAAGAGAGAATGCAGTGCAGCCGGTGTTCACACGTCATGCAGAGCCCTGTGTACTTTTAGGCAATCACGTTCAGAGACCATCTCTGGGAACGTCGGCCACCCGAGAGATCGGAGGGCTGGAGTAATGTGGTCTCGTTTGTGTTTGCCTGTTATTACCCTAACCGCAAAGTTCAAGGCCTTCTGTATGCACGCTCGCTGTGTCTGTGGTGCACCTCCCCATACAGGTAAGCAGTAGGTCACATGTGACAGTACATGTACCTGAATAATGAGCTGGAGCGCCTCAGGGGATAAGTGATGACAGAACCGGCTCAGTGAAATGAGCGAGCCAAAACACTTGCCCACTACAGCCAAAATATGGCTCTCCCAGCTCAAGGTCTGATCAAGCATGACACCGATAATTTGTACTGTTTTAACATACAAATTTGTGACCCAGAAGCATGCAAAGTGAGACCAGCCACATGATTCTGTATCGAATGTTTGGTTCCGATAATTATGAAGTCCGCTTTTGCCCCGTTCATCTTCAGCGAGTTCCGTGAAAACTATTTGCATAGTTCAGAAGGCGTGTCCTGCGCTCGATCTTTGAGGTCAGAGAGGCAGGTTTCATTCGGATATGCCATATCCAGAATGTTTGTATTGTCTGCATAACAAATTATTTTCCTGTGGGGGAGGAAGTTAGCCAAGTCATTGGTAAATATACTGAACAAGACCGGCCCCACAGCTGACCCCTGAGGCACCCCATGTGTCACAGGTAGAGTAGTAGTGCCCTCTCGCACCCTCTGTCTCCTGTCCGCGAGATAACTAGAAAACCAATGGGGTGATACACCGCGTAGGCCAGCTTCTCGAGGACGCCGTGATCGACGCTGTCAAAGGCTTTACTTAAAGCAAGCATCGTTCTCGATGATACGAGGCCTTGGTCTGTGTTGTTAGCGACCCACGTGACAGCGTCGATCAGAGCGTCCTCCGTTGAGTGCGCCGGCCGGTATTCGTACTGGCTGTTGGAAAGGATAGCGTTGCTCGCGAGATAGCCCATCAGCTGACCGCACATAATCTTTTCGGTGACTTTGGACAAGACGCTTAACAGAGATATAGGCCGAAAATTACTTGGTGAGGCGCGATCTCCGGACTTATAAATTGGCACAATACATGCTGTTGTCCATGCTGACGGAAAGATGCCAGAGATCAGCGATGCGTTCACAATGCGCAGCAGCAGCGGGCCTATCACCGGAAAACACTTCCTTATTGCAAGTAGAGGAACCCTATCGAAACCGACAGACCTCGAGTTCTTCATCCCTTTTATGGCAGCCGACAGCTCTGGGAGCGTCGCGGGGTAATTCAACTGAGCAGCGCAGATCCTTGTCGGCCTGACTCGTCACCGCTCGCAGTTACTTCTGGCTCGTCACCGCTCGCAGTTACTTCTGCCGCCACTCGGGAACCCACGGCGGAGAAAAACTCGTACATCGGGATCGGGTACAGTGTCGTGACCGTCGTCACCACTCTCGCTGCCAGAGGACATGCTAAATCTCCGCATTGTCTCCCAAAATCCGCGATTTTTTCTTCTCAAAGCAACACAATTGAACAATTGAAGTTTCGGTGAGCCTGAATCAAAATGCTACTGACACGTTTTTTTCAGCGAGAGATACAGCGACTTGTCCTCAGGCAATTTGAACGCTTGCCAGTCGGTTTGGGCAGAGTTGTTGGCGCTAATCGTCTCTCTTAGCTCGGGTTACACGTCCTGGATCCACGGACAGTTTGCCAACTATAACTCACCCAGTTGAACAGTATAGTGGGAGTCAGGGGGCGCGTTATCCTTTGTAAATGGCAGCTACGGTGCCCATAAGCTCAAATCGTCATCACACCTTATGCATGGACCTTGACATGAATTGAACCCCA
The DNA here is from genome assembly GCA_036785665.1 of Chirona hameri. NCBI lineage: Eukaryota > Metazoa > Arthropoda > Thecostraca > Balanomorpha > Balanidae > Chirona > Chirona hameri. The sequence goes on from JAXIVJ010008470.1 coordinate 44,345, forward strand.
GTCCTGAACACAGGGGGAAATGTTGTACCCTTAAGACAAATTGCTGCCCATTTTTAGTGTAAGATCATCTGAGGCCTTAGATCTACTTCAAATTCATATTTGAAGATGCTGCTTTTGCTTTACCTTTTATAATTAAGTTAATCTGCATCACATTGACAGATCCTCTGTCCTCATGAAGTACCTACTGCTCAAAAGGCATTCCTAAAGGTGTTTACTTGAACGTCTATAATGTTCTTATGGGTTTGTAGGCTTGTAATTTGTACCATTACATCGCCACAATTATGGAATTCTGAACTGGCTGGTTTTGTCCCTTGCTCAATGTTAATTTATAACTATCCTGTCGATATTGTTATTTTGCCATTACCTTGACAAGCTAACCATGAATGCCTGGGTTCTGTAGTGATGGGTCCTGCATCACTTCTGTTGTATGTCAAAGTTCCTGATGGGTTACTGCCATCACTTCCTGATGCCATCACTGTTACTGCATCAGTCAGCTCAAGCTGCAGTCCCAGTCAGCTAAAACATTGTACATTGTGTGTTTTGTGTTTAACTGTCTTTGTGTTTCCTTGGACAAGGTTTAATATTGTCTGCTAACACAATACAAGTTCTGTCAGCTGCTCAACCTCACTCTCCTTCCAGCTTCCATACCAAGCATGGAATCAGAACAGGAGAAAGCAGCAAGTGCCCAGCCTGAGGGCAGTGGCTCAAAGATGATGTTTGGTGATCATCAGGGCATTGATGCATTCTCTCAGGTAAGCAGCAACATCTATGTATTGGCAACAAAGCTTCTATTCCACGATCACATGCTGGATTAGGATTTGTGTATGCAGGTGAGATATTCGATATCGATGGTTTTTGTGTGTGCAATAAATGAGTTATCAGACATTTATAGTTTGTATTATTATTATAATAAATGAGTTTCCTGATATTATATTGTTATAATTGTTTGTATCTGCATTGATGACATGCATAACATGTGTTTCACCCTGATGATGAATGTGTTGAAGTGTTGTTGGGTAAATGTGTGTTGTTTACTCTTGCAGGCTACCTTGAGAGAAATCATGTCCATCTCGAAGGTGTCAAACGAGATCCCTTGCGACGACACGTTTGCACTGTACTCCAGTTTTCCGGCCTTCAAGCGGATCATGGATATGGAAGGCAAGAAGTGCATTGAATTGTAAGTGACATACATTGCCTTCTCATAATGCTAGTCTGAATATTTGAATGGTTCAGAGTGACTCAGACTATGTTCGAAAACCAAATGTAAGCTAAATGAAACAGCTCAAGCCTTAGTTTTGTGATTGGAGCATTTGTCGAGCAGAGGTTTAATATTGTCTTGTTGCGGGGACCCAGACATCCACCATCCGAACGCACAGTTCCCGTTCTCGGACAGAATTGAATGACGAAAGCTTTACGTGGTCGAATGACCTGACACAATACCAATGCCACCGCACTTAAGTTCGCAAACAATCATATCATTATCATTCGCCGTTGGTAACATCAAGCCTGTGCATTTGTTAGGATCGGGCAAGTGTTTAAGAAGTACAACATCGGCGGAGGACTCACCAATCGCGACCTGGATGAAAAGTTCGACCTCGTCATCGATGCTAACGACCAACTTCTGGAGAAGATCGTGAGTAGAACGTTGCAGTTGTGCTTGGTATAAGTGTTCTATTTATTTTATATTTGAGCAGTGGCCCAAAATGTGTCAATTTGAGTGGGGAATGACACTCAAATGTGAATTATTTTCCACTCTCACTCCCCATTTTAGGCGTTAATTTTTCACTCAAATTATGAATTGTGATATTGATGGACATACATATTGACTAAAATTCCATGATTTCAACAAAAACTATTGCTTTGCATATTCAAAATAAAAATCAATATTGTACCATGTTCTACATAATTTTCCACTCGTCATTTTTTTGCTCGAATTTTCCACCCAAGCAAAAATTCCATTTTGGGACACTGTATTTGAGCCCTGTGATGGATGATTATGTGTGGACGTGGGCGGGCGACTTCGATGTATCATTGACCAGTAATACTAAAGGCATCGTGATCATGGAGGCGGTGTTACTGTGCGTATTTGGCTAAAAGCGAGTCAGCTTTACTGCCCACATCACTGTGTTCCTTTTGGCTAGCCAATTCCGATGTCGCGTCGCGTTAGCACGCCTTCCGGAAGCTAAACTTCACAGGACGCCTCTAGACGTTGATCATGCACGTCCCCATTCCAGTGGACGATGGTCTCAACTGTCGTTCTCCGGAATGGGGTTCGCTAGACTCAGATCACAAGTATCTGACATGCCGTATGCTCCTCCGGCAGAACGGTGACCTGGACGAGGCGGCCGGGATTAAGAAGAAGCTGGACACGGTGGTGCAGACGGTCAGCGCCAGCGCCAGCGCCGACGGCGCCGTCAGCGGCAGGTGGAACGTATCTACCAACAGGGTCAGTTGGCGGGCCGCCAGTCGCTACCAGCCGACAGTGACGCTGGGCGGACGTCTTTAACGCGCTTAATGCGGCTCAAGGACAGGCTGCTGGCTGTGATCTGCATTGAAATGGCTCCTCTGGTGCTGTGTGCTGGGACGTCTTTTGGGTTCATACAGAAATGAGAAATCATGTGATTCACTGTACTCGAGAAGCTTTGCTACCCTTGGTCTCCGACCTGAAGTATATGTTAATTTGTTCAATACCGTTGGGTCAGTGTGCACAAACGGAAACATTCTATTTTTGCATAATTGTTTATTTACTCTTATTTACCGATTTAATAGGCATATTGACAACTTTCAACCCGCGGTTGAAACAAAGAAGAATCGGTGATTTTAAAAAAAACATCCCTTCATACCCATTGCGATAGCCTTCATATTCAGACCACATAGTGTGGTGTTCTGACGCCGTCTGTGTGTATATATCTGTACAGACGCTGGCCCGCTCGGCCTCCACAGACCACATCGTGTGGTGTTCTGACTGCCGTCTGTGTGTATATATCTGTACAGACGCTGGCCCGCTCGGCCTCCACAGACCACATCGTGTCGTGTTCTGACGCCGTCTGTGTGTATATATCTGTACAGACGCTGGCCCGCTCGGCCTCCACAGACCACATCGTGTCGTGTTCTGACGCCGTCTGTGTGTATATATCTGTACAGACGCTGGCCCGCTCGGCCTCCACAGACCACATCGTGTGGTGTTCTGACTGCCGTCTGTGTGTATATATCTGTACAGACGCTGGCCCGCTCGGCCTCCACGGTGCGTCTGATGACAGCCAGCAACGTCGAGCGGCCACAGCTGAGCTTCCGACAGAAGGTGGACAACTCGGCGGCGCCGTTCGAGCCCATCATCACTGACAAGCCGCACTCGCTCAGGCCGCTGGCCGTGCTGCTGGAGATCGACGACGAGGGCCGGGAGAGGTGAGCAGCCGAGACCGAGAGGGTGACGAGGGCCGGGAGAGGTGAGCAGCCGAGACCGAGAGGGTGACGGGGGACGGGAGAGGTGAGCAGCCGGGACCGAGAGGGTGACGAGGGACGGGAGAGGTGAGCAGCCGAGACCGAGAGGGTGACGAGGGACGGGAGAGGTGAGCAGCCGAGACCGAGAGGGTGACGGGGGCCGGGAGAGGTGAGCAGCCGAGACCGAGAGGGTGACGGGGGACGGGAGAGGTGAGCAGCCGGGACCGAGAGGGTGACGAGGGACGGGAGAGGTGAGCAGCCGAGACCGAGAGGGTGACGGGGGCCGGGAGAGGTGAGCAGCCGAGACCGAGAGGGTGACGAGGGCCGGGAGAGGTGAACAGCCGAGACCGAGAGGGTGACGGGGGCCGGGAGAGGTGAGCAGCCGGGACCGAGAGGGTGACGGGGGACGGAAGAGGTGAGCAGCCGAGACCGAGAGGGTGACGAGGGCCGGGAAAGGTGAGCAGCCGGGACCGCGAGGGTGACGGGGGCCGGGAGAGGTGAGCAGCCGGGACCGAGAGGGTGACGAGGGACGGGAGAGGTGAGCAGCCGAGACCGAGAGGGTGACGGGGGACGGGAGAGGTGAGCAGCCGAGACCGAGAGGGTGACGGGGGACGGGAGAGGTGAGCAGCCGGGACCGAGAGGGTGACGGGGGACGGGAGAGGTGAGCAGCCGGGACCGAGAGGGTGACGGGGGCCGGGAGAGGTGAGCAGCCGGGACCGAGAGGGTGACGAGGGCCGGGAGAGGTGAGCAGCCGGGACCGAGAGGGTGACGAGGGACGGGAGAGGTGAGCAGCCGAGACCGAGAGGGTGACGGGGGACGGGAGAGGTGAGCAGCCGGGACCGAGAGGGTGACGGGGGACGGGAGAGGTGAGCAGCCGGGACCGAGAGGGTGACGGGGGACGGGAGAGGTGAGCAGCCGAGACCGAGAGCGGCGGTCGGAGGTGACGAGGGACGGGAGAGGTGAGCAGCCGGGACCGAGAGCGGCGGTCGGAGGTGACGAGGGACGGGAGAGGTGAGCAGCCGGGACCGAGAGCGGCGGTCGGAGGTGACGAGGGACGGGAGAGGTGAGCAGCCGGGACCGAGAGCGGCGGTCGGAGGTGACGAGGGACGGGAGAGGTGAGCAGTCGAGACCGAGAGCGGCGGTCGGAGGTGACGAGGGACGGGAGAGGTGAGCAGCCGGGACCGAGAGCGGCGGTCGGAGGTGACGAGGGACGGGAGAGGTGAGCAGCCGAGACCGAGAGCGGCGGTCGGAGGTGACGAGGGACGGGAGAGGTGAGCAGCCGGGACCGAGAGCGGCGGTCGGAGGTGACGAGGGACGGGTTGGTGAGCAGCCGGGACCGAGAGCGGCGGTCGGAGGTGACGAGGGACGGGAGAGGTGAGCAGCCGGGACCGAGAGCGGCGGTCGGAGGTGACGAGGGACGGGTTGGTGAGCAGCCGGGACCGAGAGCGGCGGTCGGAGGTGACGAGGGACGGGAGAGGTGAGCAGCCGGGACCGAGAGCGGCGGTCGGAGGTGACGAGGGACGGGTTGGTGAGCAGCCGGGACCGAGAGCGGCGGTCGGAGGTGACGAGGGACGGGAGAGGTGAGCAGCCGGGACCGAGAGCGGCGGTCAGAGGTGACGAGGGACGGGTTGGTGAGCAGCCGGGACCGATAACGGCGGTCGGAGGTGACGAGGGACGGGAGAGGTGAGCAGCCGAGACCGAGAGCGGCGGTCGGAGGTGACGAGGGACGGGAGAGGTGAGCAGCCGGGACCGAGAGCGGCGGTCGGAGGTGACTAGGGACGGGTTGGTGAGCAGCCGGGACCGAGAGCGGCGGTCGGAGGTGACGAGGGACGGGAGAGGTGAGCAGCCGGGACCGAGAGCGGCGGTCGGAGGTGACGAGGGACGGGAGAGGTGAGCAGCCGGGACCGAGAGCGGCGGTCGGAGGTGACGAGGGATGGGTTGGTGAGCAGCCGGGACCGAGAGCGGCGGTCGGAGGTGACGAGGGACGGGAGAGGTGAGCAGCCGGGACCGAGAGCGGCGGTCGGAGGTGACGAGGGACGGGTTGGTGAGCAGCCGGGACCGAGAGCGGCGGTCGGAGGTGACGAGGGACGGGTTGGTGAGCAGCCGGGACCGAGAGCGGCGGTCGGAGGTGACGAGGGACGGGAGAGGTGAGCAGCCGGGACCGAGAGCGGCGGTCGGAGGTGACGAGGGACGGGTTGGTGAGCAGCCGGGACCGAGAGCGGCGGTCGGAGGTGACGAGGGACGGGAGAGGTGAGCAGCCGGGACCGAGAGCGGCGGTCGGAGGTGACGAGTGACGGGTTGGTGAGCAGCCGGGACCGAGAGCGGCGGTCGGAGGTGACGAGGGACGGGAGAGGTGAGCAGCCGGGACCGAGAGCGGCGGTCGGAGGTGACGAGGGACGGGTTGGTGAGCAGCCGGGACCGAGAGCGGCGGTCGGAGGTGACGAGTGACGGGTTGGTGAGCAGCCGGGACCGAGAGCGGCGGTCGGAGGTGACGAGGGACGGGAGAGGTGAGCAGCCGAGACCGAGAGCGGCGGTCGGAGGTGACGAGGGACGGGAGAGGTGAGCAGCCGGGACCGAGAGCGGCGGTCGGAGGTGACGAGGGACGGGTTGGTGAGCAGCCGGGACCGAGAGCGGCGGTCGGAGGTGACGAGGGACGGGAGAGGTGAGCAGCCGGGACCGAGAGCGGCGGTCGGAGGTGACGAGGGGCGGGAGAGGTGAGCAGCCGGGACCGAGAGCGGCGGTCGGGGGTGACGAGGGACGGGTTGGTGAGCAGCAGCCGGGACCGAGAGCGGCGGTCGGAGGTGACGAGGGACGGGAGAGGTGAGCAGCCGGGACCGAGAGCGGCGGTCGGAGGTGACGAGGGACGGGTTGGTGAGCAGCCGGGACCGAGAGCGGCGGTCGGAGGTGACGAGGGACGGGTTGGTGAGCAGCCGGGACCGAGAGCGGCGGTCGGAGGTGACGAGGGACGGGTTGGTGAGCAGCCGGGACCGAGAGCGGCGGTCGGAGGTGACGAGGGACGGGTTGGTGAGCCGATGATGTTGATGGTGGAGGTAGGAGGTGTGTCTGATATGGATAGGTGCGATAGAGGCGGAATGTGTGTTGGTTGGGTTGAATTGGAGAGAGACGGAGCTGGTGTTATCGAGCAGATAACTCTGGACATGATTGAGAGTTTATATTTTCCAAAGAGTGAACATTGCCTGGCGAAACGGGCTTCTGTGGTTGGGAGCTTAGGAGTTGATTAAAATATGCAATGTTTTATCTTGTCAACCGGGCCCTCTGCCACCGCCGCTAACCAGCGCTCTCTGCTGACCTCAGCGGCCCTCTGCCACCGCCGCTAACCAGTGTTCACTGCTGACCTCAGCGGCCCTCTGCCACCGCCGCTAACCAGTGCTCCCTGCTGACCTCAGCGGCCCTCTGCCACCGCCGCTAACCAGTGCTCCCTGCTGACCTCAGCGGCCCTCTGCCACCGCCGCTAACCAGCGCTCCCTGCTGACCTCAGCGGCCCTCTGCCACCGCCGCTAACCAGTGCTCCCTGCTGACCTCAGCGGCCCTCCGCCACCGCCGCTAACCAGTGCTCCCTGCTGACCTCAGCGGCCCTCTGCCACCGCCGCTAACCAGTGCTCCCTGCTGACCTCAGCGGCCCTCTGCCACCGCCGCTAACCAGTGCTCCCTGCTGACCTCAGCGGCCCTCTGCCACCGCCGCTAACCAGTGCTCCCTGCTGACCTCAGCGGCCCTCTGCCACCGCCGCTAACCAGCGCTCCCTGCTGACCTCAGCGGCCCTCTGCCACCGCCGCTAACCAGTGCTCCCTGCTGACCTCAGCGGCCCTCTGCCTGTCCAGGTTCTCTCACCCGTACGAGTTCGAGCTGGAGCGGTTCCAGCCTGCCGAATGGGCGCTGGAGCCTGCCACGGAGCCGGTGCCGCCGCCGCCGGCCGACCAGACCCCGGTCACCATGGTGGCCAGCGTGGCGGCGCTCCAGCAGCTCGTCAAGGAGCTCCGTCTCTGCCGCGAGATCGCCGTCGATCTGGAGGTACGTCGTGACGATGCTGTCACGGCCGGGCGAAGTTATACGGCTGGCGGAGGTAGTGTGAGGTAGGGCGACCTTTGGTCCCGTGTGATCGTCTGAACATGGGGAGAGGAATACGGATGGTGGGTTCACAAGTGACGAAGATGCTCAAAGGGTTACCGTGTCATGTTTTATTCCAGCCATCAATGTTGCATGTGAAGTGCAGCTGCGCGGGAAAATGAGAACCACACAAGAGCTTGACTGCGTTGTTATTTGCAGTGTATTCTTCCCTCCATGGCTATATAACCTCAACTGACAGTTTCTGTTGTTTCAGCACCACAACTACCGCAGCTACCTGGGGCTGACTTGTCTGATGCAGATCTCCACACGGGAGAGGGACTACATTGTGCACACACTCCAGCTCCGCGGCCAGCTGCAGCCTCTCAACGAGGTGTTCGCCAACCCCAACATCGTCAAGGTCAGGGCCATGGTGGTGGATGTACTTCCTGTAGATGTCGCGCTCTGAAATTACAGAATATAAGAGCATATTTGTATATTTTGTAAGATGTGAAGTGAAATTCGCAAGTTCTTGCCTCTTACGTGTTATATTCATGATGTATTCGCGTGTTTGTGTGTTTGCCTCTTTCGTGGTTGATGGTAAATGTGTTTGGCCTTCAGGTTTCTCATCCTCCTTTTGCGGCTGCATCATGTTGCGGAAGCGATGAGCGGACTGCCTTGTATATCTGTCTGGTGACCGTTGGTGTTTGCCTCTCGGCTGCCAGGTGTTTCACGGGGCCGACTCGGACGTGGAGTGGCTGCAGCGTGACTGCGGCCTCTACTTAGTCAACATGTTCGACACGCACCAGGCCAGCAAGGTGCTGGCGTTCCCGCGGCTCTCGCTGGCCTACCTGCTGCAGCACTTCTGTAACGTGGCCGCCGACAAGCGGCTCCAACTGGCCGACTGGCGCATCAGGTGAGGCGGAGAGACGACTGGCCACGGTCCGGTCCCAGCGCGCAGCAGGTGAGGCGGGGAGACGACTGGCCACGGTCCGGTCCCAGCGCGCAGCAGGTGAGGCGGGGAGACGACTGCCACGGTCCGGTCCCAGCGCGCAGCAGGTGAGGCGGGGAGACGACTGCCACGGTCCGGTCCCAGCGCGCAGCAGGTGAGGCGGGGAGACGACTGGCCACGGTCCGGTCCCAGCGCGCAGCAGGTGAGGCGGGGAGACGACTGGCCACGGTCCGGTCCCAGCGCGCAGCAGGTGAGGCGGGGAGACGACTGGCCACGGTCCAGTCCCAGCGCGCAGCAGGTGAGGCGGGGAGACGACTAGCCACGGTCCGGTCCCAGCGCGCAGCAGGTGAGGCGGGGAGACGACTGCCACGGTCCGGTCCCAGCTCTGTAGCAGACGCTTTCGAAGCCCCTTCACTTCCAGTCTGCATCATGAACAGAATGTCAGAGAGTTGTCGTATTGTGACTGAATCCGTTACGGGGCCAAACAGCCTTGGAATTTTGGACATTTTCTGGACTTTTTGGGTCCAAATAATTTTCCTCTTCATTTGTTTCCAGAAATTTACTCTCTTTTCACCTGATATTACCAACAGTCATTAAAATAAAATTCAATTTTCCTCACATGGATTTAATATCTATTACAAATCAGGGATTTTTACTTTCCAAGTGAAATCATGTTTCCAAAATTAACATTTTAATTTTCCTAACAAGAAAATTGTACTCTCCACCTATGGATTTTTACTCTCTGGGGCCAGGTCATGAAACAAAAAAAATCCAACACTGGGGCCAAACCTTTAGTTGCGATGAGGTCCGAGTTTCGTACAGTCCCGCACCTCAGCTGTTGGTGCGCAAGTTTGGTAGATAAGCTGTTGCTTATCTACCAAACTGTCTCGGGTGACTATCATGTTTATTAAATAGTGATTTGGTGAAAGTGTGACCATCGGTTGCTTGCACTTAGACAATGAATAGTTGATAGTTAAATGAATAATGAATAGTACTAGCAGTACCTACGTGCTGTTGTTGTTTTTACTCCCAGACGGTACATGACCGCCTGTCAGCCAGCGGCTCCAGATGGCGCCTGAAGCCGCGGGCCAAGGCCGCCCCAGTGTCGCCATCCGCCGCTGCTGTGTCGGGTTGACGTAGATGGAGCCGAGCAGTCGGAGGTGTGCGCCGGCCAGGCTCGGGCATCGGAGCAGCACGTGCTCCGGCGTGTCCGCTTCTTCGCGGCACACGGCGCAGAGCGTCGCCGGGCACCGCTTGTCCGGGAATCCCGGGCGCACCGGGAGGCCGGGAGGCCGGGATGCCGGGAGGCGGCCGATCCGATGGAGGTACTGGCGCGACCGGCCCCAGTGGCCGGCGCGTAACCGGTGCACGTCCACGGCCCTCTCTCTGAAAAGTATCTGCACTGCGATGGGGGCGCCACCCGGCCCGACCGCGGTTGGCTAGACAAGTTTGAGAGTCACTGGATTGTCTGACGCAGTCAGGGATCGTGGAACGTGAGGGGAGCCGAGCGAGGTGTCAAGGAGGTTCCGAGAATCGCATGGCCCGTTCAGTGGCGGCGCGTCCATTGAGGCAACTTGGGCACTGCCTAACCAGATTGCAGTGCTAGTCATCGACATCCAATCGACAATCGATCTCCGAGCTGTTCGTGGTTATAAATTGGAGCACATTTTCCAGAAATAGTGCTACAATAACTTGTGTTGCTGTGGTGATACCAGAATATTTGCTGGAAAATTTATGAAATGCTGTAAGGTTAGTTATATATTTTTTTCTAATAAAATCGCACCGGGTTCCTCGGCATAAAGGCCTAATTTAGTTGCCGGGTTCCTCGGCTTTCCCTATCCCTTAGCATTGTATAAAAAACGGTTAAAACACCTCCAAGATCAGGCAAGCCTGATATAATATAATATAATATAATATAATATAATGTAATATAGTATAATGTAATGTAATGTAATGCAACATAATCTAGCACATAATATGAAAATCGACTACCAGTAACATAAGCCCAATGACTGCCAGTCAGGCAGTCTGAGTTTCTTGTCAAGAAATCATCGAAGGCCCTATACATGCTCTATATAATGAAGAAGTATCGACCACTCTAAGCACAATTAGTTGAGATATATACAACGTATATTCGTCCATTGTTAGAGTATTGTGCGCCTGTTTTTCATGCTGGATTAACAGCCTTCCAAGCAAAACAAATATAAAAAGTACAAAAACGGTCACTCAAGCTGATAGGTGGCTTTGATAAAGGTTACCAACAACTCCTTTGAAGACCTGCAACTAGAGTCACTAGCGGACAGAAGGGAAAACTTTGCTTGCGGTTTGCCAAGCAGATGTTGAAGTCCGCTGACCACAGGGACATGTTACCGCCTGAAAGAGGTACGATTTCTGCCAGGACAACACGTAGTGCGCGCTCGCTACAATCGTTCTGCTGTGGCGCACGACTGCGTAAATCTAGTATCCCGTATATGACTACCCTGATCAATGTAGACCTTGTTTGATTGACACAGCAAACCCCTCCCTGAGTAGTAAACCACGCCTATCGGCATATCACTCGAAGCAGCAAAACACACGTATCAAACGGTTTCGCTGGTGACTGCGCTAGTGCGTGCGTCTGTGCACGCGAATTTATTTGTGTACTTTAGTTGTGCTGGATTTGTTGTACGTGCTAT
>JAXIVJ010008471.1:0-45000 GCA_036785665.1 Chirona hameri
TGGTGGCCCTAAACGGACCTCTGAAGGATCCTCTAAACTCGAAGACCACGCTTTCGCGTGGCGTGGTAAAGAGCCCCATGATACCGCGCGCTTCGCGCGTCTCGTCGGCCATTTTCGGCGAGCTACGCGCGCCGAAAAGGGCCCTCCTGGCCCTCAGGGAGAGGGGGGGGGGGGTACGCTCCCCCCCCCCCCACCCCCCCCCCCCCCCCCCCCCCCCTTGGCCACGTGCCTGCCCAGGCCCCATGAACACCAAGCCCAGGCACGTTCAGATTAAGCATATCATTATTTTTAGAAAATTTGCAATAATTATCCTAGCATATTTACTTGTATACTATAGATGTGAAACAATTAACCCAACTATGCTAAAAAAAAAATCAACCATGACACAGCAACAGTGTGTTGCTGTGTAAGTGAACTGCTGGGTTAAACTATTTTTTGAGCTCTGACCTGAGCTTGTGCGACGCGCGCATTACTTCAAAATTTGTCAGGCCCAGGCCCCATCCAGAGCCCAGTGATATCCTTGAAGTTGTGGCCTGGGTCCATGCCCAGTCCAGGCCCAGCCCATGGCCCATAGGGCCAGCCCAGCCATGGCGAACTCTGCTATAGATGGAATAGACGGATCACACGTAGCATAACCACGCAATGTGACATGGTATAACATGTCATGCCTAATATGTCCGTAATTTATTGGACATTCCCCATTGGCTTTGTATTGATGACACCCCAATTATGCAATGTAAAACTTCGACATCGTGCAAATAAGGGTGTCAACAATTTTTTTTTTTTAAATGATTGAGCATATTTGTTCAACATGAGCTTCGTGTTAAGCTATTGACATTTTACAGCAAAATCATGGACTATTTTGGGTTGCTCAATGTGTTTCAAAATTCGAATATGCAAGGATTCAAGGTCTACACGAGGTTTCATACCCATGACGAGCAGCAGGGGAAAGGATAAGGGATTCAAACAATGGATACCCATTGTTGAATCGGGATACAATATATGAATTCCCTCAGGATTGCAAAGGCCTGCAGATATCGGTCTGATATTTTTCAATTTAACCCCTGGCCCTACGGGAGCTTTTTTTCACCTTCGCCCTACGGGAAGGGTCTGACAGCACCCCCCCCCCCCTGTTAACTTCCAAACCAAGCAACTATAGAGCAATGCGGTAAGAACCAGCATATTGCCTGTCCATGAGAGGAACACTAACAGTATGCGATTTTTAGGTTTCAGGTCAACAGATGACCTTTCAGGTCAAGTGAATGACCTCGGATTTACCACGTCCAGAACAGCGATTTTGCTATTCAGAAATCCTCAAAATTAGAAATTGATAAATGTAAATAAAAAGGCATGTTCCTAGACCAGTTTTTGGCTCAGAAATACAGAAAAGGTAATTATTTGTTCGTATCTGGTCCAAAAAAGTCAAAAAAAAGTTATTAAAAAAATGATGTTCTTGAGTTTTCTTACACTTAGGGAGCCATCACTCAGTCAAAAAGGAAGATATTGCTTTGAAATTTGGTATGGATATTTTCCATACTCAATTCTCTCACAAATGTTCCCGGTTTTTCTAACATCTTTGAAAATTTTGATTTTTGTGGGATTTTTCGAAAGAAAAAGGTTTTGTTTTATTTAAGGAGTCAAAAACCCCAAAACTTTGAAAATCCGAGATTGCCATTTTAAATAAAATGTAATTTTGTATCTTTGGTGAATTGCATTTGCAATTGGCTTTAAAACTCTGTTTTATACAATTTTTCAATATTTATTTGTTTTTCCTACCAACAATGGACGTCATCAAAACATGATTATCTCCCACAATTTCCAACCAATTTCAATTCAATTTTTACAGCATACGTATAATTGTTGTAAACTCAGCTACCGAAAATGTCCAAGTAAGATGTGTTGAATGTGTAAAAAGTTATTCAAGAAACAACTGAGTGGGAGGGCCTGTCAGGCCCATCCCCCGCCCCCCCGTAGGGCGAGGGTTAAGTCTCAACCTTTTTTAATTTGGTGGGATAAATATTTCGATCAGGTCCCACGCTAGGCAAAGGTTGTTAGCGTGTCCCTGATCTCACCATGTGATAGAGCAATTCATGATCACTGTAAAATTAACCCCGCGACTCGCGAGCACGCGCCTGGACACACACGGGCCACAATATTGTGTAATGTATCGCGTGAATTGAATACAACGAATTAGATGAAAAATGAGCGCAGATAAAAAACATATACATATGGCCTTGGCAGTTTTTAAGCTTACTGCATGTTTCTCACAAATTTACCCATCACAATTATCATGACCTACCATCGCTATTTCACGGTCGCCGCCTGCATTCCTGGCATTTATGATACCTATCCTTTCTTTGTGACTCGGGAATGGCTTAGCCCGTAACACTTGAAGAACCATTGGAAAGGGAATAGTTGCAAAAAGATGACAGAACAGTTATTAAAAAACGCAACATGTCAGAAATATGTAATGATGTCTGGCCCATTGTCACATAGAATTTGGAATAATCCGGACACAATGGAATGTTTTTGTCACAATCCACATTGCGGGCTTCATGTTGTTGCGATGTTGTAGGACCAAATATACGATGCGAAACACAATACTTCCATCTGTAAGCTGTCCCACACCACCGCGAACGTCTGGAATAATGAAACTCCCGAATGTCTTGGTTAAACAAACAGAACGCAACATTTAGAGGTAGGTGGCTAGCAACTGTACACAATGATATGTCGATCGCAGCGCCGTCTATATTGCAGCAGTGCAGCGGGTGCTCGGTGTGGTACTTCGTGACAAACGCACACATTCGAGAGTGAGTCAATTTCAGCAAACATTTAGTCCCGTGGCATTTATTCAAATCCGCCACCCGTCCAGACCAAACTTTAGGCAAATTGAGACCTCCAGTTCCATCCGCTTCAAATTTGAAACATTGTCTACCTTACGTCACAGATAAAAACTCCGAGATAGCAGAAATGTATTCCCTGATGATCTCATGACATGCCACTGGTTTCAAGTCAAACGGTTGCTTATTCTGTGAGTTAAGTACACTAGAAACAACCTTTTTCGGAGACGGGTTTGCTTGACCTGATGTAGAGTCGAGACTTGAGATGACCTTGAATCAAACATTTCGGAAAAGTTGCGCAAATATTAGTAGTAATATGGCACAATAGAAGTGCGGCGCGGAGAGCCCTTATTTTTCAGTAGAGCGTAGGTTAAATTTGTACGTAGGGAGAGGAATTAGTACAGGAGCAAGGGTACAGGAGCGGAGTACGGTAACTGAGGACTGTTACAGGAACACCACGGGGACGGGAATGAGCACGCCACACGGGCATCCGATTGTACTGGTTCGCATTTAGCAACGGTTCCATCACATCGGTTTGTCGCTAGTGATTGCATAATTTCGCTGTTTCACTCGGTCTCGCAACAGAAACGGCGTTACAAAAGCTCCCCGACGGGAAATCGAACCCCGGTCTCCCGCGTGACAGGCGGGGATACTCACCACTATACTATCGAGGAATGGTGATCATATTACAAGGACTTCTTGAAAATTCGCGCGGCGTTCTATAGCAATTAATATCATTTGAAGGTACTGTAGTCTGTAGCACGTGCTAATAGCCGCATTGTTACAGCGACGACAACCGGTACCTGGGCCTGCGGGAAAATGATCGTATCTAAGGTCAGACCGAAAACAGGATCGAGCTTATTACAACATTGGCGGCTTGCTGTCCTGTGTTTCATAATTAATAGTCCGAAAATTTTGAATACATATATTTTTGAGAGCGAAGCCCTTCGCCTAAGGAATCCTTCAAATTCCTTATGGTCCGATGTCGTAAGTCTCATGTCACCTGACGAATTTAGAGGCAAAGGTTTCATGTGCTCTCGTAACTTCCAACATTTTTGGCTGTTCAGCCCGACGTTCCACAAATTAACCCACGCACTCCAGGGGCTTTGCGCCGAACACCGAACTGCAGGGGGGTTGATTCTCCGTCCCCACCCCCTGAGATCTCAAAAACTACGCTACGTAGCGAGAAGAGGAAAACGGCATTTGATAGCTTGATACATGTTCTATCGAAAGTATTTCAGTATTGTTTTAGGTCAGGTCAAAATTGAGTTCACCAGAGGTCATCGAAGGTCAAATTTTCCAGTTTTTTTCCTGTTTTAGGCCATCGCTCCAGAAATTCTCATATATCTCAGAAACTATGCTAGTTAGAAACAAGCGGAAAAAACAGAACGCCAGACAGTGAAATTTGTAATCGCTAAAGTGTCCCTCAAATTTGATCTCAGGTCAATATTTGAGGCTCCAAGAGGTCAAAAAGAAAAAAAATGAAGTTTTTTTTGCTAAATCGTGTTTCGCTATTCACTTTGTATGTAATAAGGATAACAGAAAACTGTTTGCGCCATTATGTTTATCTTGTCAAGGCGCTTTGAATGATATACATGGTGACCTTGTTAAGTTAACTTAAAAAATTTGACCTCAGGTCAAGGTCAAGTGGTGACCCCAAGTAGGACATATTGCATATGGAAAGACGTATCTCGACGAGACAAACACATTGATGTCTGTTTTACTTCCTCTATCTTCATTATGTCGGGAGTTATTGACAAAAAAGTGATGGTGACCTCGCATGACCTCAAATGACCCAATAGGGGTCACTGAACAAAACTTACACTTGGATCATCAAGAATATCCTATAATAACATGATCCAAAAGTAATTGGACTAATATAATGCATATCCTTAGCATTTGTTATATTTCCCCATTGACCTTATTATGGGGAGAGGTTTACGAAATTGACCTGACCTTAGGTCACCGATATCAAAATTCCGAGATAAACGTATTGTAAGCACTTATGCCCTCATGACATCCTGTAAGTTTCAAACTGATCGGTGAAAAACTCTGGCTTTGGCACAACTGCAAACATTTTTGGAGGTGGGGTCACTTGACCTGGTCTGGTGACCTGACCTGAGATGACCCGAGGTTATTTTTTTTATAAAGTGTGTGCAATTAATGTGCTGACAGGTGTGTGCGAAAAGCCAGCGGCGCTGCGCGCCGCCGTTTTTTCGCTTATCTTTGAAAAACCTGAGGGGGCGGAAATCACCCCCCCCCTGCAGTGCGCGGGTTTAAGCTACAGGGGCGGACACATATGTGCACATAACCACTGACAAATCCGAACGGGCCGAAGCAAATTTCTTTGGAAGCGAATCCTAAGAAGTCTGACAAAATGAAAACAACTCGTCATAATGATTTTACTTGTGTATTATGAATTGATTTAAAGCAAATTTTCCTTACAAATAGTTGTTAAGATTTTCTGTAAAATCACGATATGTGAAGTGTGAATCTTCGACCGATTTCGGTCGCTCTTTGAGAGCAAATGGCCTCGAGTGATGCCCAGACCTCTCAGGACCCGTCCAGGGGCGTATTTAGGGGGGGACACTGCGCCATGTCCCCCCCCCACCCCCCCCCCCCTCCTTGGGCGACGAAGGCGCCCTCATGCTACCGAAGGCGCCGAGGCGAACCGCGACTTCGGTTCATGAAATGCGCCTCACATTCAGCGAAGGGCGCCGAAGGCGCCCTTCGCTGAATGTGAGACGCGCTCCTGCTGGATATGATGCGCATTCCACTGAATGTAAGGCGCGCTCCGATACACATCGAAAGGCGCCCTCCCCTCATACCTCCAAAGGCGCCCTCCTGCACATATCTTCAAAGCGCCCCTACCAAATACGTCCAGAGGCGCCCTCCGATACACCTCTGAAGGCGCCCTCTCACATAGCTCCAAAGGTGACCTTCAATACACCTCTGAAAACGCTTTCCTACATGCCTTCAAAGGCGCCCTTCTGATACGCCTCTGAAGGCGCCCCTCAAACATACCTCCAAAGGCGCCCTCCCATATACCTCCAAAGGTGCCCTCCGATACAAATCTGAAGGTGCCCTCCTACCCTACATACCTCCTGTCGTGGTCCGGTATTGCAAATAACAACGCTTCACGTTCGACTGCAGATATATGTATGACTTCACGCGAACAGACAAACAGGGGGATGCGGCAGCTGCTCGCGCCACCGCGTCCCGACCAGAGTCCGGCCGGCCGCACGCACGACCCCGGACGCTGACCCGCGGCCGTGGGTGATCACGTGACCGCGTCCAGCGGCCCCGAGGGCCGGGCTAGCTGGCGGCCGGAGCGGCGGAGCCAGCGGCCGGCGGGCCGCAGACAAATCGTCCAACGCCATCACATCTCCCTCCCTCCCACAACAGTCTGCCACACACAATCTGCGGTGCCAAACAGCGGCTCTCAAGCTCCGGCGGCGGCCGGACAGCGACTCCAGGCTCCGGCGGCAACCAGACAGCGGGTCCAGGCTCCGGCGGTGGCCAGACAGCGACTCCAGGCTCTGGCGGCGGCCAGACAGCGACTCCAGTTTCCGACGGCGGCCAGACAGCGGCTCCAGGCTCCGGCGGCGGCCTTACAGCGACTCTAGGCTCCGGCGGCGGCCAGACAGCGACTCCAGGCTCCGGCGGCGGCCAGACAGCGACTCCAGGCTCCGGCGGCGGCCAGACAGCGGCTCCAGACTCCGGCCGCCGCGGCAGCGGCGGCAGCTCGCCCGGCAGCGGCGGTGGCTCGCCGGGCAGCAGCGGTGGTGGCTCAACTTTCAGCGACGGCAGTGGCAGAGGATTGCCCAGCAGCGGCGGAGGCCGGTCTGACAGCGGCGGAGGCTGGCCTAGCAGCGGCGGAGGCCGGCTCGGCAGCGGCGGAGGCTGGCTCGGCAGCGGCGGAGGCCGGCCCGGCAGCGGTGGAGGCTGGCCTGGCAGCGGGGACTCGCCTGGAAGCGGCGGCAGCGGCGACAGCGGCATTGGCTCGCCCGGCATAGACTGCAGTGGTGGAGGCTGACCTGGCAGCGGTGGTGGCTGGCCTGGCAGCGGCGGAGGCTGGCCTGGCAGCGGCGGAGTCTGGCCTGGCAGCGGCGGAGTCTGGCCTGGCAGCGGCGGAGTCTGGCCTGGCAGCGGCGGAGGCTTGCCTGGCAGCGGTGGTGGCTGGCCCGGCAGCGGCGGAGTCTGGCCTGGCAGCGGTAATCGCCGGGGTACGGTGCCCATCCCCGGTAGGCTTGACAGTGCCGGAAGAGCCGGAAGAGACCGTGCCGGAAGAGACCGTGGCGGAGGCAGAGGCGACTGCGGAGGAGGCAGAGGCGACCGCGACGGAGGCGGTGCCAGCGCCGGGAGAGGCTCGTTGGTCGGTGGCGGTAGCAGCAGCGCGGGCTCGCTGGAGGTGCGGACGGACGAAGAGTGTTCGGCTCGTCCGCAGTCCCCGCACGAGGACAGCTGCCGCAGTACGGCTGCGACAGTCCGTCGCTCATTCGGGGTCAGAGCCGGATCCCAGAAGGAGTGGATGCTGAGGCTATGCAGGTCCGCCTCGAGTTTTGCGAGGTCGAGCCTCTCGCCCATCCCCGGTATGCTCGACAGGAGGCAGAAGTCTTCCCATCTTCCCTTCCAAGCGCGAAACGCGTCGCCACGGTCCGTCGCCAGGTAGAGTTGATCAGGCTGTACAGCTCGCCCCAGCCAGGAAGTGCTGTTCACTGGAAGTACTTGTTGCAGCGCACCGGCCGTCGGTGCAGAGTGTTCGCGTGACATGTTCACTTATTTACGTTAAACTGGTGAATAATTGTTGATTTAGACAAGTACCGAGCGCGCCATGTCGTGGTCCGGTATCGCAAATAGCAACGCTTCACGTTCGACGGCGGGTATATGTATGACTTCACGCGAACAGACAGACAGGGGAGCGGCAGCTGCTCGCGCCACCGCCTCCCGACCCAGAGTCCGGCCGGCCGCACGCCGACCCCGGACGCCGACCCGCGGCCGTGGGCGATCACGTGACCGCGTCCAGCGGCCCGAGGCTGGGCTAGCTGGCGGCCGGAGCGGCGGAGCCAGCGGCCGGCGGGCCGCAGACAAATCGTCCAACGCCATCACACCTCCAAAGGCGCTCACAAATGCACTTTGGAAGGCGCCCTCCCACATACCTACAGGCTTCAAAGACGCCCTCTGATACATCTCCGATGGCGCCCTCCTACATACATTCAAAGGCGCCCTCGAATACACTTTCGAAGGCGTCCTCCAATACATTTCCGAAGGTGCCCTCCGATATACCTCTGAAAGCGCCCTCCCACATACCTTGAAAGCGCCCACCGATACACCTCTAAAGGTGCCTTCCCACATAGTCCAAAAGCTCAAACTCATCAAGGTCTAAATTTGATGAGTTTGAGTGTTATGTTGCCCTTGAAAAGCCTGATATCATTTGTGTAACCGAGACATGGGTTAGTGAGGGGTATAATAGGGATAGGCTACAGGATTTCGAGTTACAAGGGTATAACATGTTCTCATACTGCAGAGAATCACGGCAGGGGGGCGGAGTGTTTGTATATGTAAATAGCTTGTACTGCACCACTAGAGTTGATGATTCTAGTAAAGTAAAAGAAGTAGAATCAATCTGGCTTGACATTAAAATTGGTACAGGAAACAGAGGAAGGTTGAGGATAGGTGCATTTTACAGACCAGGGAATCTTCCAAGGATCTCCCAAGCTGAAACAGACCAAGATATTTGTGAGGAAATACGTCGGAACTTTCGGGCTCAGTGTCTTATTATGGGAGATTTTAACTTAAGAGGATACGAAAGTATAGCAGAGGAAACAAATGAGTTGTATAGGCAAATCTTTGAAGAGGAGCTTTTCATGCATCAGTTTGTAACAGAGCCAACCAGACATTGCTCCATTCTAGACCTTGTATTCTCAGACAACAGTGATCTAGTTAGTGACATAAGTATTTGTGCAGGTCTAGGAACCAGTGATCACAATATGGTTAAATTCAATATCTCATCAGAAATGAGGCCCAAAGATAACCTTATTATGGTTCCAAACTTCAGCCGGGCTGATTTTGATGGTATTAGAAATGACCTCGCACAGATAAAACGGAACGTTGAGTTGGCAGGTTTAGATGCATGTGAGGCCTGGAATGTTTTCAAAGCTAGATTAAGCCAAATTCAGAATCGGCATATACCCCTCAGGCACAAACGTAACAGAACCAAAGGCAAGCCAGTTTGGCTTACCCCAGAAGTAAGGAGTGCTATACAAGCTAAAAGAAGTGCATTTGGCATTTTGAAGGGATCTTCACTAGATATAAATCAGAAGGCCTACCAGAATGCAAGAAATTCAGTTAAGAAAAAGGTCAGAGCAGCTAAAAGGGCAAAGGAACTTGATTTAGCTAGACATTGTAATGCAGATAGTAAGAAGTTCTTCAGTTTTTATAAGTTCAGTACAGTTTCCAAAAATATAGGTCCATTTAAGGTAGATGATGTGTTAGTTAGCAAGGACAGTGAAATGGTTGAAGTGCTTAATGATCAGTTTCAATCTGTCTTTACTATCGAGGACCAGAGTAGTATTGCAGCACTTCAGCCTGAGCTAGAGACAGAGGAGACTATAGGAGAGCTAGGTGGCATAAGTAGTGAACTTGTTCTAGAATATCTAAAGAAAGTAAGTCCTAACAAGGCAGAAGGACCTGATGAAATCCATGCTAGACTTTTAAGAGAATCTGAAAGGGAGTTGTCGGTTCCATTAGCCATAATATTTTCTAAATCACTCGCAGATAGTAAAATTCCACTTGATTGGAAAAGAGCAAATGTTGTTCCTATTCATAAAAAGGGAGATAGAAGTAAAGAGGAAAACTATAGACCGGTTAGTCTGACCTCATTAGTCTGCAAGGTGCTTGAATCAATCATCAAAGATAAGATTGTTGAATTCTTGGAGCAAAATGAACTCATCAAGGATACACAGCAAGGCTTTAGGAAGGGCCGTTCTTGTTTAACTAATCTTCTGGAGTTTTTGGATGTTGCAACAGATAGCTTTGATCAGGGTAAACAGCTAGATGTAGCTTTTCTTGATTTCAGTAAAGCATTTGACAAAGTCCCCCATACAAGACTGGGGTTGCAACTTAAAATTCATGGGATCAGGGGCAAGATTCTGGATTGGATAGAAACGTGGCTTTCAGGACGCCAGCAAAGGGTTATATTGAATGGGTGCCAATCACAATGGAAGGAGGTTCTCAGTGGGGTTCCACAGGGCTCAGTCCTGGGCCCATTGCTTTTTATAATATTTGTGAATGCAATTGAGAACAGTATAGACAGCAAAGTCTTGAAATTTGCAGACGATCTAAAAGTTGTCAGGATTATTAGAGGAAAACATGATCAGGATGTTTTTCAATCAGATCTGGACAAGCTAGTTGAGTGGTCTGAAGCATGGCAGATGAAATTCAATTTGAGTAAATGTAAGATTATGCACGCTGGACGGGTTAGCAGTAAACATAGGTATGAAATGGGTGGGCAGAAAATGGAGCAGATTGAAAAGGAAAGAGATTTAGGTGTTGTGGTAAACAATAGACTATCAGCGTCAGATCAGGTTGTAGAAGCTAGGAAAAAGGCACTTAGAATGCTAGGGGCCATTAACAGAAATCTTCCCTACAAGAGTGAAAAGGTAATAACAAAACTGTATTGTGCATACGTTAGACCACATTTGGAGTATTGTGTACAAGCCTGGTCTCCAACATATGAGAAAGATTGCTGGTTGTTAGAAAGAGTTCAAAAAAGGGCAACAAAAATGGTTAATTGTCTTGGTAGTTTACCTTATGAAGATAGATTAAAGAAATTGGGTATGTTTTCACTTAGATATAGAAGGCTAAGAGGAGATCTAATTGAAGTCTTCAAGTTTGTAAATAGTCAGCATTCTGGATATTTAAAGGGTATGTTTGAGTTCAATAGGGAAAATCGAGGTAGAGGTCATCAGCATAAACTCATTATGAAACAAAGTAGGACTAGGCTACGACAGTCATTTTTCAGTAGAAGGGTTGTAGGACATTGGAATATGCTACCAGGGGATGTCGCTGATGCAGTGACACTTGCTTCCTTCAAAATTAGATTAGATAAATACTTTACAGAGAAGGGATTAGTTCATAAATACTCGTGGGATTAGCCTTCTTTTATGCAGGTAGAGTAAGGTGATTTGAAGGGGCGAGACTGGTGGAGGGGGGGGGGGGGGGTAGGGTGGGGTGGGGTGCAACCTCGGATGGGCCCAAGAGGCTCTTTGTTACACTTTTCTTTTATGTCTTTATGTCTTTATCTTCAGATACATATTTACAAGGCCCAAGGGCGCCCTCCCTAAATACCTCCAAAGGCGCACTTCGCTGAATGTGAGACCTCTGGTCTTACAGAGGGCGCCTCTGAAGCTATTTGGGAGGGTGCCCTCGTAGATGTATCGGAGGGCGCACTCGGAGGTATGTGGGAGGGCGCCTTCATAGGTGTATCGGAGGGCGCCTTTGGAGGCATGTGGGAGGGCTCATTCAGAAGTGTATCGGAGGTCGCCTTTGAAGCTATGTGGGATGGCGCCTTCAGAGGTGCATCAGAGGGCGCCTTTGGAGGTATGTGGGAAGGCGCCCTCTGAAATGCATCGGAGGGTGCCTTCGGGGGTATGTGGGAGGGCGCCTTCAGAGGTGTATGAGAAGGCGACTTCTGGCCGCTCCTGCTCCATAGGCGCCCTTTGATGCACCTCTCCGAGAGCTCCCTCCTGTCCACCACGAGGGTACCATCCCGTACACCGCCGAAGGCATCTACATCACCGAAGGCACCCTCCAATACATTTCCCAAATCAGTCTTCTATACACCTCCGAAGACACCCCTGATACACCTCCTTTAGCGCCCTCCCACCTCTACAGATACCTTCTCATACACCTCCGAAGACACCTCCGATACACCTCCTTTAGCGTCCTCCCACCTCTACAGATACCTTCCCATACACCTCCGAAGACACCCCTGATACACCTCCTTTAGCGCCCTCCCACCTCTGCAGATACCTTCTCATGCATCTCCGAAGACACCCCTGATACACCTCCTTTAGCGGCCTCCCACCTCTACAGATACCTTCTCATACACCTCCGAAGACACCCCCGATACACCTCCTTTAGCGCCCTCCCACCTCTACAGATACCTTCTCATACACCTCCGAAGACACCCCTGATACACCTCCTTTAGCGCCCTCCCACCTCTACAGATACCTTCCCTACACCTCCGAAGACACCCCTGATACACCTCCTTTAGCGCCCTCCCACCTCTACAGATACCTTATCATGCACCTCCGAAGACACCCCTGATACACCTCCTTTAGCGACCTCCCACCTCTACAGATGCCTTCTCATGCACCTCCGAAGACACCCCTGGTACACCTCCTTTAGCGCACCCCCCCCCCACCCACCTCTACAGATACCTTCTCATGCACCTCCGAAGACACCCCTGATACACCTCCTTTAGCGCCCTCCCACCTCTACAGATACCTGCTCATACACCTCCGAAGACACCCCTGATACACCTCCTTTAGCGACCTCCCACCTCTACAGATACCTTCTCATGCACCTCCGAAGACACCCCTGATACACCTCCTTTAGCGTCCCCCCCCCCCCCCCCCCACCTCTACAGATACCTTCTAATGCACCTCCGAAGACACCCCTCATACACCTCCTTTAGCGCCCCCCCCCCCCCCACATCTACAGATACCTTCTCATGCACCTCCGAAGACACCCCTGATACACCTCCTTTAGCGCCCTCCCACCTCCACAGATACCTTCTCATACACCTCCAGAGACACCCCTGATACACCTCCTTTAGCGCCCTCCCACCTCTACAGATACCTTCCATACACCTCCGAAGACACCTCCGATACACCTCATTTAGCGACCTCCCACCTCTACAGATACCTTATCATGCACCTCCGAAGACACTCCTGATACACCTCCTTTAGCGACCTCCCACCTCTACAGATACCTTCTCATGCACCTCCAAAGACACCCCTGATACACCTCCTTTAGCGCCCTCCCACCTCTACAGATACCTTCCATGCACCTCCGAAGACACCCCTGATACACCTCCTTTAGCGCCCTCCCACCTCTACAGATACCTTCTCATACACCTCCGAAGACACCCCTGATACACCTCCTTTAGCGCCCTCCCACCTCTACAGATATCTTCTCATGCACCTCCGAAGACACCCCTGATACACCTCCTTGAGCGCCCTCCCACCTCTACAGATACCTTCTCATGCACCTCCGAAGACACCCCTGATATACCTCCTTTAGCGCCCTCCCACCTCTACAGATACCTTCTCATGCACCTCCGAAGACACCCCCGATACACCTCCTTTAGCGCCCTCCCACCTCTACAGATACCTTATCATACACCTCCGAAGACACCCCTGATACACCTCCTTTAGCGCCCTCCCACCTCTACAGATACCTTATCATACACTTCCGAAGACACTCCCGATACACCTCCTTTAGCGCCCTCCCACCTCTACAGATGCATTATCATGCACCTCCGAAGACACCCTGATACACCTCCTTTAGCAATCTCCCACCTCTACAGATACCTTATCATGTACCTACGAAGACACCCCCGATACACCTCCTTTAGCGACCTCCCACCTCTACAGATACCTTCTCATGCACCTCCGAAGACATCCCTGATACACCTCCTTTAGCGCCCTCCCACCTCTACAGATACCTTATCATACACCTCCGAAGAGACCCCTGATATACCTCCTTTAGCGCCCTCCCACCTCTACAGATACCTTATCATACACCTCCGAAGACACCCCCGATACACCTCCTTTAGCGCCCTCCCACCTCTACAGATACCTTATCATGCACCTCCGAAGACACCCCTGATACACCTCCTTTAGCGCCCTCCCACCTCTACAGATACCTTATCATACACCTCCGAAGACACCCCCGATACACCTCCTTTAGCGCCCTCCCACCTCTACAGATACCTTATCATGCACCTCCGAAGACACCCCTGATACACCTCCTTTAGCGCTCTCCCACCTCTACAGATACCTTATCATGCACCTCCGAAGACACCCCCGATACACCTCCTTTAGCGACCTCCCACCTCTACAGATACCTTATCATGCACCTCCGAAGACACCCCCGATACACCTCCTTTAGCGCCCTCCCACCTCTACAGATACCTTATCATACACCTCCGAAGACACCCCCGATACACCTCCTTTAGCGCCCTCCCACCTCTACAGATACCTTCTCATGCACCTCCGAAGACACCCCTGATACACCTCCTTTAGCGCCCTCCCACCTCTACAGATACCTTCTCATGCACCTCCGAAGACACCCCTGATACACCTCCTTTAGCGCCCTCCCACCTCTACAGATACCTTCTCATGCACCTCCGAAGACACCCCCGATACACCTCCTTTAGCGCCCTCCCACCTCTACAGATACCTTATCATACACCTCCGAAGACACCCCCGATACACCTCCTTTAGCGCCCTCCCACCTCTACAGATACCTTCTCATACACCTCCGAAGACACCCCTGATACACCTCCTTTAGCGCCCTCCCACCTCTACAGATACCTTCTCATGCACCTCCGAAGACACCCCCGATACACCTCCTTTAGCGCCCTCCCACCTCTACAGATACCTTCTCATACACCTCCGAAGACACCCCTGATACACCTCCTTTAGCGCCCTCCCACCTCTACAGATACCTTCTCATGCACCTCCGAAGACACCCCCGATACACCTCCTTTAGCGCCCTCCCACCTCTACAGATACCTTCTCATGCACCTCCGAAGACACCCCTGATACCAGTCCGGTCACGCCTGCCAAGTCGTGACCGGACTTGGCAGGAGTGACCATGTCAGTCCGTCATTGCGTGAACTGGGGTGGCCCAATGTTGATGAAATGATCACCGAACGCGATATTGCCACAATGCGCCACCTCACAACATCCACCAGTGCCTCCGAACTATTGCGACAGCGATTTTTGCGGCGCGCCGATGTATCCGCTCGCCGCACGCGCGGCACTGAAGCCGGCCACTTCGAGCTGCCCCGCGTGCGGACAGAATTCGCCCGGCGCAGCTTTGTGTACCGAGCCACGAGCGCCTGGAACGACCTTACGCTGGAGGCTAGGCGATAGTCAATCGTGAATTTTACCGTAGATTGCGATCGGTGTCTGCGGCTGGGAGCGGCCTATGTTGCCACCTGCCACTCTTTTGCCGCGTGTTCTGTTTTACCGTGTGTATTTTTCATCACTGTATGTTTTACTGTTTTTATCCTATTGTGTATTATTAATGTAATGACGTGGATTCCACAAAAGCCATATTATGGAGGTTCCGAAATACATATCTGTATCTGTATACACCTCCTTTAGTGACCTCCCACCTCTACAGATACCTTCTCATGCACCTCTGAAGACACCCCCGATACACCTCCTTTAGCGCCCTCCCACCTCTACAGATACCTTCCCATGCACCTCCGAAGACACCCCTGATACACCTCCTTTAGCGCCCTCCCACCTCTACAGATACCTTCTCATGCACCTCCGAAGACACCCCTGATACACCTCCTTTAGTGACCTCCCACCTCTACAGATACCTTCTCATGCACCTCCGAAGACACCCCTGATACGCCTCCTTTAGCGCCCTCCCACCTCTACAGATACCTAATCATGCACCTCCGAAGACACCTCCGATACACCTCCTTTAGCGCCCCCCCCCCCCCACCTCTACAGATACCTTCTCATGCAGCTCCGAAGACACCCCTGATACACCTCCTTTAGCGCCCTCCCACCTCTACAGATACCTTATCATGCACCTCCGAAGACACCCCTGATACACCTCCTTTAGCGCCCTCCCACCTCTACAGATACCTTATCATACACCTCCGAAGACACCCCTGATACACCTCCTGTAGCGCCCTCCCACCTCTGCAGATACCTTATCATGCACCTCCGGAGACACCCCTGATACACCTCCTGTAGCGCCCTCCCACCTCTGCAGATACCTTATCAGGCACCTCCGAAGACACCCCTGATACACCTCCTTTAGCGCCCCCCCCCCCCCCACCTCTACAGATACCTTCTCATGCACCTCCGGAGACACTCCTGATACACCTCCTGTAGCGCCCTCCCACCTCTGCAGATACCTTATCATGCACCTCCGGAGACACCCCTGATACACCTCCTGTAGCGCCCTCCCACCTCTGCAGATACCTTATCATGCACCTCCGAAGACACCCCTGATACACCTATTTTAGCGCCCCCCCCCCCCCCCCCACCTCTACAGATACCTTCTCATGCACCTCCGGAGACACCCCTGATACACCTCCTGTAGCGCCCTCCCACCTCTGCAGATACCTTATCATGCACCTCCGGAGACACCCCTGATACACCTCCTGTAGCGCCCTCTCACCTCTGCAGATACCTTATCATGCACCTCCGGAGACACCCCTGATACACCTCCTGTAGCGCCCTCCCACCTCTGCAGATACCTTATCATGCACCTCCGGAGACATCCCTGATACACCTCCTGTAGCGCCCTCCCACCTCTGCAGATACCTTATCATGCACCTCCGGAGACACCCCTGATACACCTCCTGTAGCGCCCTCCCACCTCTGCAGATACCTTATCATGCACCTCCGGAGACACCCCTGATACACCTCCTGTAGCGCCCTCCCACCTCTGCAGATACCTTATCATGCACCTCCGAAGACACCCCTGATACACCTCCTGTGGCGTTCTCCCACCTCTGCAAATACCTTATCATGCACCTCCGGAGACACCCCTGATACACCTCCTGTAGCGCCCTCCCACCTCTGCAGATACCTTATCATGCACCTCCGGAGACACCCCCGATACACCTCCTTTAGCGCCCTCCCACCTCTGCAGATACCTTATCATGCACCTCCGAAGACACCCCTGATACACCTCCTGTAGCGCCCTCCCACCTCTACAGATACCTTATCATGCACCTCCGGAGACACCCCTGATACACCTCCTGTAGCGCCCTCCCACCTCTGCAGATACCTTATCATGCACCTCCGGAGACACCCCTGATACACCTCCTGTAGCGCCCTCCCACCTCTACAGATACCTTATCATGCACCTCCGGAGACACCCCTGATACACCTCCTGTAGCGCCCTCCCACCTCTGCAGATACCTTATCATGCACCTCCGGAGACACCCCTGATACACCTCCTGTAGCGCCCTCCCACCTCTACAGATACCTTATCATGCACCTCCGGAGACACCCCTGATACACCTCCTGTAGCGCCCTCCCACCTCTACAGATACCTTCTCATACACCTCCGAAGACACCCCCGATACACCTCCTGTAGCGCCCTCCCACCTCTACAGATATCTTCCATGCACCTCCGAAGACACCCCTGATATACCTCCTTGAGCGCCCTCCCACCTCTACAGATACCTTATCATGCACCTCCGAAGACACCCCCGATACACCTCCTGTAGCGCCCTCCCACCTCTACAGATACCTTATCATGCACCTCCGAAGACACCCCTGATACACCTCCTGTAGCGCCCTCCCACCTCTACAGATACCTTATCATGCACCTCCGGAGACACCCCGGATACACCTCCTGTAGCGCCCTCCCACCTCTACAGATACCTTCTCATACACCTCCGAAGACACCCCCGATACACCTCCTTTAGCGCCCTCCCACCTCTACAGATACCTTCTCATACACCTCCGAAGACACCCCTGATACACCTCCTGTAGCGCCCTGCCACCTCTACAGATACCTTCTCATACACCTCCGAAGACACCCCCGATACACCTCCTTTAGCGCCCTCCCACCTCTACAGATACCTTCTCATACACCTCCGAAGACACCCCCGATACACCTCCTTTAGCGCCCTCCCACCTCTACAGATACCTTCTCATACACCTCCGAAGACACCCCCGATACACCTCCTTTAGCGCCCTCCCACCTCTACAGATACCTTCTCATACACCTCCGAAGACACCCCCGATACACCTCCTTTAGCGACCTCCCACCTCTACAGATACCTTCTCATGCACCTCCGAAGACACCCCCGATACACCTCCTTTAGCGACCTCCCACCTCTACAGTTACCTTCTCATACACCTCCGAAGACACCCCCGATACACCTCCTTTAGCGCCCTCCCACCTCTACAGATACCTTCTCATACACCTCCGAAGCCACCCCTGATACACCTCCTTTAGCGCCCTCCCACCTCTACAGATACCTTCTCATGCACCTCCGAAGACACCCCTGATACACCTCCTTTAGCGCCCTCCCACCTCTACAGATACCTTCTCATACACCTCCGAAGACACCCCCGATACACCTCCTTTAGCGCCCTCCCACCTCTACTTTCCATGCACTCTACCTTCCATGCACCTCCGAAGACACCCCTGATACACCTCCTTTAGCGCCCTCCCACCTCTACAGATACCTTATCATGCACCTCCGAAGACACCCCTGATACACCTCCTTTAGCGCCCTCCCACCTCTACAGATACCTTCTCATGCACCTCCGAAGACACCCCCGATACACCTCCTTTAGCGACCTCCCACCTCTACAGATACCTTCTCATACACCTCCGAAGACACCCCTGATACACCTCCTTTAGCACCCTCCCACCTCTACAGATACCTTATCATGCACCTCCGAAGACACCCTGATACACCTCCTTTAGCGCCCTCCCACCTCTACAGATACCTTCTCATGCACCTCCGAAGACACCCCTGATACACCTCCTTTAGCGCCCTCCCACCTCTACAGATACCTTATCATACACCTCCGAAGACACCCCTGATACACCTCCTTTAGCGCCCTCCCACCTCTACAGATACCTTCTCATGCACCTCCGAAGACACCCCTGATACACCTCCTTTAGCGACCTCCCACCTCTACAGATACCTTCTCATGCATCTCCGGAGCCGCCGCCGATACACCTCCTTTAGTGACCTCCCACCTCTACAGATACCTTCAATACACCTCCGAAGACACCCCTGATACACCTCCTTTAGCGCCCTCCCACCTCTACAGATACCTCATCATGCACCTCCGAAGACACCCCTGATACACCTCCTTTAGCGCCCTCCCACCTCTACAGATACCTTCCATACACCTCCGAAGACACCCCCGATACACCTCCTTTAGCGCCCTCCCACCTCTACAGATACCTTCCATGCACCTCCGAAGACACCCCTGATGCACCTCGTTTAGCGCCCTCCCACCTCTACAGATACCTTATCATGCACCTCCGAAGACACCCCTGATACACCTCCTTTAGCGCCCTCCCACCTCTACAGATACCTTCTCATGCACCTCCGAAGACACCCCCGATACACCTCCTTTAGCGACCTCCCACCTCTACAGATACCTTCTCATACACCTCCGAAGACACCCCTGATACACCTCCTTTAGCGCCCTCCCACCTCTACAGATACCTTATCATGCACCTCCGGAGCCACCCCTGATACACCTCCTTTAGCGCTCTCCCACCTCTACAGATACCTTATCATACACCTCCGAAGACACCCCTGATACACCTCCTTTAGCGCCCTCCCACCTCTACAGATACCTTCTCATGCACCTCCGAAGACACCCCTGATACACCTCCTTTAGCGCCCTCCCACCTCTACAGATACCTTATCATGCACCTCCGAAGACACCCCTGATACACCTCCTTTAGCGCCCTCCCACCTCTACAGATACCTTATCATGCACCTCCGGAGCCACCCCTGATACACCTCCTTTAGCACCCTCCCACCTCTACAGATACCTTATCATACACCTCCGAAGACACCCCTGATACACCTCCTTTAGCGCCCTCCCACCTCTACAGATACCTTCTCATGCACCTCCGAAGACACCCCTGATACACCTCCTTTAGCGCCCTCCCACCTCTACAGATACCTTCCATACACCTCCGAAGACACCCCTGATACACCTCCTTTAGCGCCCTCCCACCTCTACAGATACCTTATCATGCACCTCCGGAGCCGCCGCCCTATGCACCACAGAAGTCACCTTCTCAGACCAGGTGCCGCCGCCCTCTGGCCAGGTGCCGCCCTCAGGCACAGGTGACACCCTCAGGTCAGGTGCCGCTGGGTTGATTTTTGGAGGCTAGAGATAACAGGAGCAGGGGGAATTTCGGCAGACCTCATGGGATGGAGACAGGGCTGATTTGGACTGTGTGCGGGGCAGGGCGGAGTTCCGCATGCCTGGGACTTCGGCAGACCGGGGAAAAGGGCAGCGTTGATTTTGTGAAGCCGGGGAAAGGGATGTGTTGGTTTCGGCTGGCCCGATTGCAAAATTGTCCGTTTGCCTCCACTCCTTTAACTGAGGTGTTATGCTTCATCGCGAGCATTCCTCAGTTTTGCTCTATTATGTTCGCTTCCCGGACCAAAGTTCGTAAACATAAGGTTCGTAACGGAAAAAGTTCGTAAGCAAAGGTTCGTATGCAAAGGTTCGTAACGGCTAAAGTTCGTAACGGCTAAAGTTCGTAATGGAAAAGGTTCGTATCGGATAAAGTTCGTATTCAAAAAGTTCGTAACGGATAAAGTTCGTATGCAAAAGGTGCGTATGCTGAAGTTCGTAAAGGAAAAAGTTCGTAATGGAAAAAGTTCGTAAGCAAAGGTTCGTATGCAAAGGTTCGTATCGGATAAGTTTTGCATGACATAAAGTTCGTAACGGCTAAAGTTCGTAATGGAAAAGGTTCGTATCGGATAAAGTTCGTATTCAAAAAGTTCGTAACGGATAAAGTTCGTATGCAAAAGCTTCGTATGATGAAGTTCGCAAAGGAAAAAGTTCGTAAGCAAAGGTTCGTATGCAAAGTTTCGTATCGGATAAGGTTCCGGACCTTTGCTTGCGAACTTTTTCCGTTACGAACCTTATGTCTACGAACTTTTGTCCGGTTACCGTTACTCTTCCGAACGGAGAGAGATAGAGAGACACCGTAAACAGTAACGACTTTTTGAATACGAACTTTATCCGATACGAACCTATTGTTCTTATGACAAGCAACACGTTACTGTTTACGGTGTCTCTCTATCTCTCTCCGTTCGGAAGGGTAACGGTAACCGGACAAAAGTTCGTAAACATAAGGTTCGTAACGGAAAAGTTCGCAAGCAAAGGTTCGGAACCTTATCCGATACGAAACTTTGCATACGAACCTTTGCTTACGAACTTTTTCCTTTACGAACTTCATCATACGAAGCTTTTGCATACGAACTTTATCAGTTACGAACTTTTTGAATACGAACTTTATCCGATACGAACCTTTTCCTTTACGAACTTTAGCCGTTGCGAACTTTATCCCATGCGAACCTTAGCCGATACGAACCTTTGCATACGAACCTTTGCTTACGAACTTTTTCCATTACGAACTTTTCCTTTACGAACTTCAGCATACGAACCTTTTGCATACGAACTTTACCCGTTACGAACTTTTTGAATACGAACTTTATCCGATACGAACCTTTTCCATTACGAATTTTAGCCGTTACGAACTTTATCCCATACAAACCTTATCCGATACGAGCCTTTGCATACGAACCCTTGCTTACGAACTTTTTCCGTTACGAACCTTATGTTTACGAACTTTTGTCCGGTTACCATTATATTCCCATTCATGAATGGAAGAGACATGAATGCCTCTGTATTGCCGTAATTTTGATTGTGGTGTCTTTTAATTTATAAATTTGTGTTTTAGTTGCTCACAAATCCTGCAATTCCACGAATTCCACGGTTCAAAAATATTGGAGAATATCATCAAGTGGAAAGAACAGTTAATTAAAGTTATTCATTTATTATATAATTTATTTTATTAACTTCTTTGTTATTTTGTAATTGTTTTTGTATCATTTACACACCTGTGGTGTTTTCCGGTCCAATGCGACCTCCTGCGTCTGCGTGAGGCAGGTGTCGTATAAACACCTGAGAGCGACTTCCGAAAGCGGCTACAATATCCATACCTCGCCAATAATGCCAATGAACAATAGCGCTGTGCGAGACCGGTGTCACATCCGCGGCTGCAGATGCAGTCCGGGATCGCCACATAAACCCAGATGCCGTCACCTTCGCCGACCAAATCCAGATGCCGCCACCTTCGCCGCCCAAATCCAGATGCCGCCACCTTCGCCGCCCAAATCCAAATGTCGCCACCTTCGCCGCCTAAATCCAGATGCCGCCACCTTCGCCGTCCAAATCCAGATGTCGCCACCTTCGCCGTCCAAATCCAGATGTCGCCACTCTTGCCTCGAGCCGGTGATCAACGCCGGAACCGCAGTACTGGGCAGCGGGACCTATTTTAAGATGTTAACTGGGGGGGAATGCCCCCAGTGAGTGCCCCCCCCCCCCCAGTCAAGAAATGTTGCCCACCCTGATTTCAGTATTTCCATGTAGTTTTTCGCTTGACAGGTATTCAATTAAAATAAAATATGCTTACCTGGTGATAAATGTATACAAATCCAATGCAAATGTCATGATATTCCTAAGTTTGAGTATTTCCCAGCCAAAATAAGTATCTTTAAATTATTTCCGGAATATCTTGAATTTCAAAATCCTTTGAACAATTGTTCATTAGCGGCAGAGTGGGGGAGATCGGGGGTTGTTGGATCAGGAACGTCGCCACACAATTCGGAGTTGGTGGGGGCAACTGCTGAGCCGATTGTGTTCAAATTTAGTGTGTGGTTAGCTGATCTCTCCGCCGCCACTTTCTCACAAGTCATGGGAGGGGGGCTTCTGCACGTGCGCACGTGTGCACCACGTATTTGTATCTCAGAAACTACTTCCAGCTGATCGAGTTGAAATGCATCATACATTTCATCATATTATATATATTTATGTATATGTGTGTCAGGTATATATATTTATATACAAAATATATATTAAATACATTTCATCATACATTGGGGGAGGGGCAGAATCTGCCCCTCCCGGATTTTCTCAATAATTTAACACTGTAATAGATATCAGCGTAAAACTTGCAGTACATACTACCGCCTCAGTCTTCTCGCCAAATTGCATTTAAATTAATGCAGTGGGAGATAATAACGTTTTAATGACGTCATGTCATGCCATTTTTGTTGGGAAAAACAATAAATGTTTAAACAAATCGTGCAAAATAGAGGTTCAAATCAAATTGCAAATAAAAAACATCAAAAGAAAGGAAAGAGCATTCTCTTCCAAATGACTGTCTCTGATTTGTGATGTTTTGGTTTTCAACCCGGCGTTGACTGGGGTCTCAGCAGAACGCCATTGACGGGGGAGCGTTAAATGCCCTCCCCCCCCCCCCCCCCCCTCTGGTTATCTTCCGAACCAATGATCGCAGCGAGACACGCAAGACGGCGATCGAAAGCTCTCAAGGAGATGAATCTAACGCATGCTCAAAAATGTCAAAGTGAGGTCAAATGTCAGGTCACGGTCAGGTCAAAGGTCAAAATCGGCGTATTTGAGCTTATGGGCCATACTTTCCATCCAAAGCCTTCGATTGCGACCAGTTTCACCCAAAGTGCTGCTAAAGGTATGATACATATCCCGCATGAGCTAAAGTGAGATTTTTGGCCAAGGTCAAGGTCAAGGTCAGGTCACAAAAGGTCACTATGCTCAAAATATCTACGAAAGTCATGCAACACATGATTTATGGGTTATTTTCCACGTATAATTCGATAGTGATAGTCATTTTACCATCTGACTTTATTTACGTGAATTAAATGTCAATTTCAGGTCAAGTTCAGGTCACCGAAGGTCAAAATTTTAAACTGTTAAATCTAAACAAAAAAGGCATGTTGTCCAGTTAGAACAGTATTGTCTCCGAAATACAGTGGTGGCATTTATTGGTCTGCATCTAGTTAATAAAAGCCAAACAACGCAATTTCAAAATATGACGGCATGAGTTACCCATACTTTAGATGTCATAAGTCAGTCAAAAATGGAGATATCATTTTTAAATTTGGTATGATAGTTGCCTATGTATGGTTCTCTGACATATATTCCGTTTTTTAATATTTCAGAAGATTTTGATTTTGTGATCATTTCCCCTAAAAAAAAATGTTTTTTTTAGTTTGTTGGGATCAAAAACTAAAATTTTCACAAATCCAAGATAGCCAGTTTGTAGCCGTTGTAAGTTTCTATCTTTTGGCGTTTTTCGATTGCATTTTGCTTCAAATGTGTTTTTTTTTGTACGGCCTGGCAAAGTTTAGCTGATTTGTGTGTATAACTCGTCTGTAGTGACGTCACCAAATTCGCTTTAACTCGATAAAAAAAGTCGACGAAATTTCTTCATTTTTACACACAAGACGTAAAAATGATGTATAAGAAGGTACCCGAAGTTTCATATTGATAGCGCTATTAGTTTTTCAGCTATTGCGAAAATTCATCAGGGGGGGGGGGCATTAAACGCCCCCCCCCCCCCCCCAGTCAATGGCGGATTACCACCCCCCCCCCCCCCCCCCCCCAAGAAAAAAAATGGGAAAATGTCCACAAAATCAATTTGTGTGAATTCGAAAAGTGAATTTCTTAAGCTCGAATACCAAAGTAAGGTGACCGGCCCAAATCCGCGGAGGAAAAAATAGAGATGCCTTTTTGCCACAAAAGATGCCCTCAAAAATGTGGTTACCTTTTTGCCCCCAGTGGTTTTCCCTTAAAATAGGCCCTGCTGGACAGGGACGGCAGCGGAAGCCTGAAGGACAGGCCTGGTTGAGCAGCCTGACAATAAGAAGGCTGCACGTCTACCAACAGCAACAAAATGTGGTAAAGTGAGGCCGAGCCAGACGCCAAGTCTTCTGCGGAGCCGTTCTGCACATCAGACGATCCTTGACAATCGACAATCCAATCTCACGCAGCAGTTCGAACATCTTCCCGCACACCACTGGACAGCGTCAGTAATCTACCAACTGGGTGATCAGTGTACTTCGTTCCATCCACAGTTTACACCTCGCAAGTCGCTGCGTTCGCTTCGGGAGCAGCACGGAGTTAGGAGCTGCGCGGAGTTAGGAGTTAGGAGCAGCACGGAGTTAGGAGGTGCGCGGAGTTAGGAGTTAGGAGCAGCACGGAGTTAGGAGCTGCGGGGTAGTACTGCGGGGTGGTCATTACCTTCAGCGGACTGAGGACTATACCGACTCGCTTCCACGTGTTTGCCCCCGACTGCATTTGGCACTTGACACTCACCATGTATTGTGCTATTCCACCGGACTGGCGAAATGTAAGGCGATCGTCCATGTAGGAGAAATGATGTTAGGTGTAATGTTCAGACCACGGCGCTCGAGACGGGGTTCGGCTGCCGTGGCAATCGCCAAAGCGGCGGTATATTTAACTCATGTGTTGCCGTTAGGCGGTGCAATGAATGAACAGCTTTCTGCGGAGCCCGTGAGAGGGGTTTCGTCAGGGCCTCCGCTAACATGTTAACCCGCGCGGCGCTGGGGGGTAAATTTTACCCCCCCTCCCGGATTTTCCCCATAACATAAAAACTGTGACAGATAGCGACGTCAAATTTGCAGTACCTTATTCTGCATCAATTATACGTCTCCTTACAAAATTTAACTGACAATGATGCTGTACTGTGTGAGATAATGACGTTTTAATGAAGTCATGTCATGCCATTTTTGGTGGAAAAACGATAAATGTTTGAAAAATCGTAGAAAATCAGTTTAAAGCAAATTGCAAACAAAAACATCGAAAGAAAGAAAATGACATTATCTTCAAAATGGCTGTCTCGGATTTTCGAAATGTTGCTTTTTGACCCCTAAAAATAAAATAAAATCCAGACATTTTCCAGCAAAATCGAAATTTTCAAGATATTCGAAAAATCGGAATGTATTTGTGAGAACCAAGTATGGACGATACCCAAAGCAAATTTCAAAGCAATGTCTTTAGTTTTGGCTGACTTATGGTTCTCTAAATATAAGTAACTCATGACGTCATTTTTTAAAGTTACCTTTGTTGGCTTTTATTGACCAGATACAGACAAATAAATGTAATTGCTTTATTTCTGAGACACAACTGGTCCAGAAACATGCCTTGTTTATTTATATTAATCAACTTCAAATTTTGACCTTATATGCCCTGACCTTGACCTTGTATGGTGTCAGAATTTTCGCACAGAAGACGTATAATTGATGTAGGAGAAGGTACCTTAAGTTGTACGTCGATAGCGCTATTAGTTTCTGAGCTATTGCGAAAGTTCGTGATGGGGGATGGGCGAAAAAAGTCCCCCCCCCCAACCAACCAAAGGCGGGTTTAATCTCCTGTATTATTACGAGCTAATAGACCAAAGAAAATTAAAAACGTTAACGATGTTGCACATCGATAAACGATCTTTGCGATGTTGATCTCATGGTACTGTACTTTTGGAAACAAGCGCAGAACTCGGATGGGGGAACGCTTTTCAACTCAAGGTAACTTTGCTTCTCATATGAACCTATAATTGCCGTTTTCACGAAGGATTCTGCTTTTGGGAGGATTTTTTTTTCTGTGACATTAAACGATAATACGGAGATGCGATCTTCACGGCTTCTTCCTAGCTGCCTGAAGTATAGAGGAGTTACATAGGTTTACGGTGATTGAAACAAGTGCAAATTAGTTTATTTTAGTGAACTATAATAAATATTGGACGGCAGAGGCGGTTTCAGGGACTTGAAAAGGGGAGGTTTGCAGGAAGTTATTTGCATATATTTTGCATCCCTTTTTCGCTAACTGCCTTGCCTATGGAAGAAAATATGCTTTATAACTGTTGCGTCCAATGTC
The DNA here is from genome assembly GCA_036785665.1 of Chirona hameri. Classification (NCBI taxonomy): domain Eukaryota; kingdom Metazoa; phylum Arthropoda; class Thecostraca; order Balanomorpha; family Balanidae; genus Chirona; species Chirona hameri. The sequence goes on from JAXIVJ010008471.1 coordinate 26,612, forward strand.
ACAATAGCGCACTATTTCATTTATCGAAAAAGAAGTAGAAAAAGACGGTTTTATAAGGCATTTATTTTACCCCCAAATTTAGTGACCTGAAAACGCCTATGATTTTTGAATTTTCAAAAGTCACCATCATATATCAATCCCCAACGCAATCTATATCGATCCCCATTAGTTGCGTTGAAATCGTTGATAAACATGACAGCTGTGCTGGATCACAAATACCTCTAATATTTTTCGTTTTTGACCCCTTGTTGCCCCCTATCAAAAATGTCGTTTTTTGGGGGGAAATGTAGATCGTGTTGAGGGGAATGACACGCCGCTTGATTTGTGAAAATCGGGCGGGTAGATCTCGAGATCTCCGGGGGGCGGAATCCGCCCCCCTGTCACTAATGGGGGTAGCCAGGAGCCTAACTAATAGGGTTAGGGGGCGTCTAAATGCCCCCCCCCCCCCCCGGTACGGTTAGATAAGCTAGTCGAAACTAAAGATATTGCGTTGAAATTCGGTTTGGATGTCTTCCATATTTGTTCCTCTTCCTGTAGTATATGCCGTTTTGGTAAATATCTTCAATATTTTGATTTTGTGGAAATTTTCCTGAAAAAAAATCAGTTTCTTGAATTTTTGGGGGTAAAAAAAATATAAAATCCGAAATAGGCATTGGAACGAAAATTTTATTTCCTTTCTTCTGACGTTTTGTATTTGCAGTTTTCATCAAACCTCGATATTCTACGGTTTTTCAAACATGTATCATTTTATCCATCCCCCCTCCAAAAAAAAAATGCATGACATAACGTCATTGAAACGTCATTATCTCCTACAGTACTATATCAATTTCATGGATTTTTTTTAGAAGACATAGAAGTGATGTAGCATAAAGTACTGTAAATTTTACGTCAATATAATCATCATAATTATATATAATAATCATAATTATCTTAGCCATACCAAATTTAATGGGGCGCTTTGATATGGGTGCTTCCCCCCCCCCCCCCCCCCTTGCAAATTCAAGGGGAACACGGTGCCCCGGTGCCCCCTCCCCCCCCCCCCCCCCCCTTCCCCCGTTCCGCCGCCTATGAGGTTAATGGCCATTTGGGTTCTGTCGTGACCTTGACGAAAAAGTCATAGGTCACGATCTAAATGTCGTATACACTTCGTATTTTCATAGGATACGTATAATTGTTGTAAACTCAGCTACTAAAAATCTCAGCAAGATGGGCCGCATTTGTAAAAAGTTATTCAAGAAAAACCTCAGGGTGGGTCGTTTTAGGACCGACCCCCACCCCCGTAGGGCGAGTGTTAATTTTCATGTCAGTATCATTGAATGTAAATAAAACAGAGTGCTTATGACAGGCAGTTAACACAAATGAAATTCCATAAGAGTCGTTGGCTATATCATGACATTAGTGGTTGTTCAATGTCATTTATACAAGGACACATCGACTTATTTTAGCTGAACGAGTAGTAAAAGTACAAATATTTCCAAGAAGTATACGCAGAAGCAGATACATGTAGGAATGTTAAGGACGAATTTGTATTTTTAAAACATTAAAATAGTACAAATTTGAGCTTAAAAGAACTCTAACATACCAGTAATTGCATGCTGCATAACGCACGCAAAGAGGATCGTCATTATTTCTTACAATGTCTGTATGGGTTACAAGAACATGAGGCAGCATTTGAGAATCGCATCTACAACAAAAAAGACTCAGGCCAAAGATGGACTGTATAAAAAGGAAAACATTGACGTTCGTTTTTCCTTCAACTTCACTGGTACGCAGCAAGTTATTTTGCTGGTAGCATGTAATTGGCGTAAGGAGTGAATCACATGAATGACATTTTGCGGGCAGAAATGGCACAGTGCACATATTCAATTCTCCTCAACAAGCAAACAAAGCTTACAAATGCATAACAAATATTTGCTCTTATCTGTGCTTCATCGTAGTTTCATTGCCATATTTTGCTTCGTAAGTTTCGAATCTCTTCGTCCCGAGGTGGACTGATTCGTTATTTAGCATATTTGTCATCTGACCCATGCAGGCCACAGCGGCAGTTAACATAGCATAGCATGACCTGTCATCTGACCCATGCAGGCCACAGCGGCAGTTAGCAATAATGCGCAGCTAACAATAATCACAAGGAAGTTATGCTAGGTTTATGACATAGCGTGTCATTTGTGGGGATTTGACGCTGGTTTTCGTGTAATTTAGCTGATGTTCGAGACTGTTCGCTCGCCGGTCACCTTTGTCTGTGAGTTTGTTCGCTCGCCGGTCACCTTCGTCTGTGAGTTTGTTCGCTCGCCGGTCACCTTTGTCTGTGAGTTTGTTCGCTCGCCGGTCACCTTCGTCTGTGAGTTTGTTCGCTCGTCGGTCACCTTTATCTGTGAGACTGTTCGCTCGCCGGTCACCTTCGTCTGTGAGTTTGTTCGCTCGCCGGTCACCTGTGTCTGTGAGTTTGTTCGCTCGCCGGTCACCTTTGTCTGTGAGTTTGTTCGCTCGCCGGTCACCTTTGTCTGTGAGACTGTTCGCTCGCCGGTCACCTTTGTCTGTGAGTTTGTTCGCTCGCCGGTCACCTTTGTCTGTGAGACTGTTCGCTCGCCGGTCACCTTTGTCTGTGAGTTTGTTCGCTCGCCGGTCACCTTCGTCTGTGAGACTGTTCGCTCGCCGGTCACCTTTGTCTGTGAGTTTGTTCGCTCGCCGGTCACCTTCGTCTGTGAAATTGTTCGCTCGCCGGTCACCTTTGTCTGTGAGTTTGTTCGCTCGCCGGTCACCTTTGTCTGTGAGACTGGTAGGAAGCTGGGGACAAGGGAGATGGACGGGCGATAAGCAAGGGGAATGAGGATCATTCTGGCATTTCGAAGCATGTTTTGGAGACGGGGCATGAGATTGCCTGGGATGAATTCAGGATAGTTTGTTATGAGAACAATTGGCATAGACGCAAGATAAAGGAGGGCTATTATATATCTAAAGTACCGAGGGGCAAGTGCATGAATGTTTTACCAGGATGGCAGGTTCCGGACGTTTATAAGGTGCTAGAGTAAAAGTTACCAACTCGCCAGCCAGCGCTGGTAGCAAAACATGTTCATCAATGTCGGCCAAGTGCAGCAAAACAATCGACTCTACATTCGCAAATTCGTGCAGGATTTTAAGATCAATGAAATATATTACAGTAATGTTGTCTGCTCGATACTTATGATTTGTTTTTCACTAACATATACTAAACATAGAACATAGACTTAAAAGTCGTCGTTTAGCATCGTTATCGGCTAATTCAGGGCACAAGTTCACATATCTGCACACCTAATATGATTTGCTACTGCCATTCCTCAAACACTACCGTAACTGGTATCGGTAGACTGCTCTGGCAGACGCGGTGGAAATGTAGCCATCTCTATCTGAAGGCACCAACTTGAATCGCGCAGCTGCGTCATCGCGTTGCAGGTGCTACAATGCCCTAAAAAAATCGATAGATGCTATATGTATCAGCCCAAGGGCACCAATGCAGCCACTCAATGATATTCTTCCACCGCAAAGATACAGGTAATTTCGCCGCAGTGGCACAAAAATGGGATATTTTAGACTTTTTATCTCAGAAAATTTTAACAGCTTGGTTGCAGTTGCTTACCAGTTTCAAATAAGTTGCATGGATTTCCAGCCATGAACCACATTATAAAAAACGGCAGGCACTATGGGTTCGTTCGCGACAACAAAAAAAAACGATAGTCATCGTGACATCGATGATTTATCAGGACGAACGTATGTGGGTAATATGCGCCGCGAAGCGGCGCGTTTTTTGTCTCTTAATTTTGCACCATTTCGCATAAAATAGGTGGGTTTTCAGCACTTTTGATGGGGCACCAGAGCATTGGTGCCCCGCTTCCCCCTCCTGGATTCAAGGCGGCACAGTGGCCGGTGCACCCTTATCTGTTCCACCGCCTATGGAAGCGGATCCCGACTCCCTCCGGGCCCCTCGAGTCCAAAACGTTGTTGCCTCTGGTATAATGTATTAGAAGCGCGTGCAAAACGAACGTCCAAACGCCCCGAGCCCCACCAGTCAAGAGAGCGGGAAGCATGGCTGCCGCCGGTAGCCCCGCCCCGTACAGCCTCTGTCCTATACAGCCTCCGACAAGGTACAGTCTCGGCGAGAGGTCAGTACACACGGGGCGGGCGGCCAACAAACGCGGCACAGCATGCACGATGCACGATGCACGATGCACGATGCACGATACACGACACACGACACACTCCCCCCTGATCCTTAAGAATCACGCGACGATCAATCACCCTTCACATCGAGCAAATCACCCACAAAACAAACCGAACGCGAAGTCACGCGACTGGGTCCGTGCAGCAGCGACAAGGCGGCGGCGGTCGTCGCGCCCGTTCGCCGCGACGGGACCGGGAATCGCTGGCCGTCTCGGCCGGTCCGTCCGCTATCGGCGAAGCCGCGTCCCTCTCGCCCGGAGACGCCGCCCCGTCCGCCGTGCCGTCCTCCCTCCGCTGCACAGCCGGCTGGCGCCCCACGAACAACGGCAGCGACTCGTCACTGTCGCCGTCCGATGCCGCCTCGTCACTGTCGCCGTCCGACGCCGCCTCGTACCGTGGTCGTAAGCTGCGGACGTGCCACGGCACTCCGTCCACTTCTAGGACCTGCTGCGAGACCACGCCTGTCACAGTCCCGCGTCGCGACGTCTCGGTGCAGCGAGTGCCGCGGCGCCGTATCCATACCCGATCACCGACCCGGAACCGCGCGCCGTCGGGCGGGGGCGCCGGTGGATGCTGAGGTTCGCCGTCCTCGTGGGCGTGGCCTCCCACTTGCGCTGGCCGGACACAGTCTCTCACTGCGTAGCGGTAGATTCCCGCCGCGGGCGCAGTCTCCGCCGTCAGACCCTCGCGAGACGTGATGTTATACAGGTGGACGGCTTCCGTCACCGGGCACCGCCTCCTCGCTGCTATCACCTTTATCGTTCTGTGGCAGCGTTCCACTACGCTGTTGCCGCCCGGTTCATGCGCGGCGCGGAACCGCAGCGTGATCCCCCACCGCGCCGCGAACGAGGCGAGTCGTCGGCCCCGGAACACGGTATCGTTGTCCGTTAGGATCTCGGCCGGTGCGCCGCGCTCTAGGAACACCTGCTCCAGCTGGCCAACGACCTCAGTCGCGTCGGCACGGCCCAGCGGGCGCCAGACGGTGAACCGCGACGGTCCGCAGTCAATGACTGAGAGATAGTTCCGCCCCTGATGATGGGTTGCGTCCATCGCGACGCGCTCCCAGGTTGCCGCCACACCCAGCGAGCGTGCCGCCACCGCACTGGCGCCGGGTCGATCGCGCGGCACACATCACACCTCTCCACGACCGCACGCACCAGCGCTCTGGCAACGTCACGGGACACATCACGTCGCGCGAAGAATAGCGTCCGGCGGACGCCAGGATGACCCGCTCGCTCGTGCACAGACTCGACCGACGACTGAAGAGCCACATCAGGACCGGTGACGGCCTGTGACACGCCGGCGCCGGCCACCGCCCCGTCGCGGGCAGCCGACCTCACGGCTTCATCGTCGGCTCCCCCGCGTCTTCATCGTCGGCTCCCCCCGCGTCTTCATCGTCGGCTCCCCTCGAGTCACGCAGCCATACCTTCGGCACTCGCGTCAGCGCATCGGCGAGGTTTTCCGCAGAGCGAACCAGCGTGATGGTTATCTTGAGCTGCAGTTCCTCGGCCAGCTGCCGAACGAGATCGACGCGACGCCTGATGAGCATCTCGCCGGCCGCTCGCGTCCGCAGACGGGCGCGGCCGCTCAGCGCGTCATCGACCCAGCGATGCACTGCAGCCGAGTCTGTTCGCAAGTCGATATCACTCACTCCCCAGGCCACGGCCAGGTTCACCCCGCGCACAGCGGCATCCAGCTCCGCCATGTTGATGTGGGTTGCTGCGGCGTCGCTGGGCCGAAGCCAGCAGGCGTCCTCCATCACAACCGCCACCCGGTGTCTCTATGACGACGCCAGCCGCGATCGAGCTGGCATCCGTCCAGACGGTCGCCCGGTCCCCGATCCAGCACCACTGGCCGCGTGCTGGGTCCGCGGCCGACAGCCGGGCGTGCACGTGCGAGATCTGGTCCCGCAGTGTCGCGTCAGCCGTCACGTCGTCCCAGCCGCGCGTGACTGCATTGGCACGCCGCTTCAGCCAGGCGGCGGCGGGCCGCAGCCAGCCGCAGACGGGGAGGTGGGCCACCAGCCTGCCGCACCAGGCGAACACCGCACGGCGCGTCACGCGGTCCGGCGGCCCGGGGACGGTGCTGTCTCGACACCACTGCAGCTCACCCGCCACGCGCTGAACGTGAAGCCCGAGCATCCGAGCACCGTCTCCTGTGCGCGCCGGCGGTTTGCAGTCGAGCCCGAAGCGACCAAAGTGCTCCACTACACGTTCGGCACTGAGTACGTCCTCGTCCACCAGCAGGTCGTCTACGTAGGGACAGACTGCCCGCTGCACGTCCGCGTCCTGCGCCATGACGATCTTCACCACGGCCTTCATCACCGCTGGCGCCACGTTGAGACCAAATCCAAGTCGGGTCAGGCAGAACCGCTGACCGCGAATGATAACCGTCTGATACGGCCACAAGCCTCGGTCGAGACGAAGCTGGAGGTACGCCCGACGCAGGTCCACGACGGCCACACGACGACCGTGGCGGCGCCACTTCCGCAAACGGTCGGCGCACACGTCCGCGTCGGCAGTGTACGCGGCGACGTGTCCGTTCAATTCTCGCATGTCCAGAACCGGGCGCACCCTTTTGGCCTGAGGAACGACCATCAGGGGCACGAGACCGCGCGGAGGGCCGTCCTCCTCCTCGTCATATGGCCGCAGCCAGCCGTTCGTCAGCCACATCTCGAGCTCATCATCGTACTCCTGTCGCACTGAGGAGGGCACCCGGTACTCGGCCACGCGGTTTGTCAAACAGTCCGGCCCGACGCCGTCCGCCCACTTCCAGGCCACTGTCCAAGATTGCGTGCCGCCGTCGAACCTCGCCGTGAAGTCCTTGGCGTCGACCGTCAGCTCCGAGGTCTCGCCCGTTCCAGCCACTGGCGCGGCATCCCACCGATCTGCCGCCGTGCCGGCGGCGGCCAGGCGCGCCGCGGCCTGCTCGGCGCCGCCCGGCCGCACCTCCGCTCCTCCGGTCGTCGTGCCGGCGGCGGCCAGGCGCGCCGCGGCCTGCTCGGTGCCGCCCGGCCGCGCCTCCGCTCCTCCGGCTGTCGTGCCGGCGGCGGCCAGGCGCGCCGCGGCCTGCTCGGTGCCGCCCGGTCGCGACTCCGCTCCGCCGGCCGCCGGTAGGCGCGCCAGTGCTCCGCCGGCGAACGCCTCGATCCTCACGTCCGTCGGCCCTCGCACGCTCACCCCACCGAGGGCTGTGACGCCAGACATTCCGAGAATCATGTCCACGCCCATTGGCCGCGACGTCACCACGAGCACCGACAGGACCTTCTCACGGCCAGCGCTGCCAACCGTCACTCGGCCCACGCCCAGCCCTGGAACAGCGTCACCGCTCATGGTCGTCACCACCACTTTCTGCCGGTCCCATTGTCCACACGCGTCCACGAAGGCGAGGTTGTGCGTGAATCCCGTGTCGATGAGCACGTCACAGGGTCGCCCGTTCAGCAGCAGTCGAACCACCGGCAGCGCTCCCCTCACTGCGCGGGAAACGGCGCTGGCGCTGACGCACCGTTTCCCGCGCCGTTTCCCTTCGGGCAGCTGGCCGCCAGGTGACCCACCTGACCGCACGTCCAGCACCGGCGCGGACGCGGGCGCCTCGGGGCGCGCGCCGCCGCCCCCGACGGGCCCAGCATTCCGGCGCGGCTTCCCTCTCCGCCGCGTGGCGGCGCTGCCGTCGCCGCCGCCGCCGCCGCGACGCGGTCGTCACTCAGGACAGCGCACGCACGAGCAACGACACTTGGGAGGTCCAGAGCCTCGGCGCGCGAACCTGCCCGGATCACTTGCCTCACGGAGTCCGGTAGACCATTCACGAACGCACAGGACAGAACGCGGTCAGGCACGCCACCAAACAGCTCCGCCAGCCGTCGCAGGTCCGCCAAGTAGACGTCGGCAGACTCTCCCGCCTGAAGACGACGGCCGACGAAGGCGTCAAAGGCGGCGAGACTGTCTAAGGCGAACGCCGCGAAGAGAGCGGACTGCACCGCTTCCAGAGAGCCGCGGTCCGCGGTCGACAGCTGCGCCCACACCGAGAAGGCTCCACCGGTGAGGCGCAGGGGAAGCACCTCGCTGAGGTCTGCGCCACGATGCTTGCACAGCAGCTCCGCGCGCGTCCACCACTCCACCACATCGCCGCTGCCATCATACTCGGCGATGACACGCACGTCGAGTCCACGAGCACTAGCAGTCGAGTCTCCACTCGCACTGTTCGCCGACACTTCGTCTCCAGGCATATTGATGCCGAAATAGCTTGTATTAGAAGCGCGCGCAAAACGAACGTTCAAACGCCCCGAGCCCCACCAGTCAAGAGAGCGGGAAGCATGGCTGCCGCCGGTAGCCCCGCCCCGTACAGCCTCTGTCCTATACAGCCTCCGACAAGGTACAGTCTCGGCGGGCAGTCAGTACACACGGGGCGGGCGGCTAACAAACGCGGCACAGCATGCACGATGCACGATGCACGATACACGATACACGACACACGACACATATAAAGGCGCGCTGGTGCCCAGGAGTGGTACAAATGCTTTGAGTGGCCCCGACCAAAAATGGCACAGAAAAAAATGAACCCAGCTGAGCTGGGGTCATTTTGTCTGTATCCCCGGCCAACCTGGTACGGCACGGCACGATTGGCGCATGGAGTCTGTCACTAGCGCCACCTACCACCACAGGTTACGACACTGGTTATATTGGCAATATTGAACAAAAAACACATGTACTTGACTATATTAATTCCCAATTACTTGCTTCATCAGAATATGATATTACCTATGCCAATTCTTACCCGTTTTTTCCTCCACAGGCTGTTCATGTCATTACATCCATAAATCAGAATTAGGGTTTAATTATCCAATACATCTTTAATTAAGGAGTGAGAAATTCACAGTAAAACTCAAGAAAAATTGTGCAAAATAGGGTTTAATTTACACAGGGTGTCATTACAAAAAAAAAATGCCAGGACACTGTCTGGTGAGAAACAAAATCACCAAATTTGTCACATTCATACAGCCTCAATATTTTTGTCAAGCCAATCCACACATATTGAAACAAATCAAGGTATACCTACTACTTGGTAGCACTCCATTCTCAACAGAAAGTAAACAATACCCTGACACAATATTAATGCCACAATATTACACAATATTAACTGTGGTTTTACCAGTTCCCACAACACACTCAAACAAAAAACAAATTTGCACTAATAATGGTAAATTATGGTAGCTTATATGGTAAATAATGGTTGCTTATGGTAAATTTTAAAAAAGATAATCCAAAATATACAAGTGTAATAGCTAACTGTGTGTCACTCAGGAAGACTTTAAAAAAAGTTAAAATTACATACATAAAAGGAAAGTGCAACAAAGAGACTCTTGGGCCCATCCGAGGTTGCACTCCCCCCCCCCCCCCCCCCCCCTCCACCAGTCTCGCCCTTTCAAATCACCTTACTGTACCTGCATAAAAGAAGCCTAATCCCACGAGTATTTATGAACTAATCCCTTCTATGTAAAGTATGTATCTAATCTAATTGTGAAGGAAGCAAGTGTCACTGCATCAGCGATATCTCCTGGTAGCATATTACAATGTCCTACAACCCTTCTACTGAAAAATGACTGTCGTAGCCAGAGGCGTCGCTACCTTCTAAAAAGTGGGGGGTCCACCGCCAGGGGGGCGGTGGACCCCCCCCCCCCCCCCCCCATACCCAGAGGAGGGGGCGCCACGGCCTAGAAGGGCGCAAATCCCATAAACTTCCTGGATTTCACTTGCTTAATTTTACGGCCCCTCTTTTACATAAAAAGAGCAATTGAACTTACTACCAATCCTTCCATATTGGGAGGATGTTTTTTTGCCAGAAAAAAAGTTTTCAAAGCGTCGCAAAACAACGTTATTGCTGATGGGAAGACATTTGCAATGCCTGGTCAACGGTGGTGAAACATGTATCGTCGAATTATGATTACATATAGCAGAATTATATCGACGAATCAAGACATATATGTCGAATATAAATGTCGACATTACGCAGCGGGCAATTACATTTTTTGTTGATTTTAAATCGAAAAAACTTTGACAACTTCAAACATACACCCGCGCAGCGGCACGCTCATGCAATGACTGCGCATTGCACATCAACATAGGACATATTCCTGACTAATGAGCGACTAGTTTAATTAACCCGCGTCCCGCTGGGGGGGGGGGGGGTAAATTTTACCTCCCTCCCGGATTTTCTCAATAACTTGAAAACTATGAGTAGAAAATAAAGTTATAAAGAAAACTGACAAACAAAAATGTCAAGAGAACGGGAATGACATTCTCTTCAAAATGACGATCTCGGATTTGCAAAACTTTGGGTTTTTGACCCAAAAAAAATTCAAAAACGTTTTTTTCTTCCAGAATTTTTTTTTTTTAAAGATATTCAACAAACCGGAATATGTGTTAGAGAACCAGGTATGGACTACACCCAAACCAAATTTAAAAGCAATATCTTTATTTTTGACTGACTTATGGCTGTATAAGTAACTCATGACGTCATTTTTTCAAGTTGCATTTTTGGGCTTTTATTGAACAGATACAGACAAATAAATACCACCGCTGTATTTCTGAGACAAAGCTGGTCTATAAACATGCCTTTTGTATTTATATTAATCAATTTAAAATTGTGTCGATGTTATGACCTGACCTTGACCTGAGGGCCAGTATATGGAGTCAGGTTGTGAAAATGACTGCTACTATCGAATTATAAGTGTGCAATAAAATAACCCATACAACATGTGTCGCATGGCTTTCGTATACCTGTGACCTTTTGTGACCTGACATTGACCTTGACCTTTGCTTACAAATTCACTTTTGATTATACGGGAGATGCATCATACCTTTGAAAGCACCTTGTGCGATAATAGTCGTAATCTAAGGCTTGGATGGAAAGTATGGCCCAAAAAAAATCAAATTCCTCAATTTTAATCTTTGACCTGATCTGACCTGACATGTGACCTTGTTGGAAGAATTTTGGGTATGCAATATATTCGTTTCTTTGAGAGCTTTCGATCGCCGCCTTGTGCGTGTCCCGCTGCGGTTATTGGTTAGGAAGATACGAGGAGGAGGGGTAAAATTTACCCCCCCCCCCCCCCCTCCAGCGGGGCGCGTTCGTCTGTCGACCCCAGCGGGGTGCGGGTTAACGGATCATATCGACTACCACTCGATGCCTTTCACACCACATATGCACAGGACTGAAGGTATGGGTAGTAAACAAAATTCACAATGAAGAAAATAATTAAAGGAGAGTTTATCAAGGAAGGAAATGAAACATCAGCCAATAACTTGCAAACGGTAAATCGCACAGACATAGGAATGGAACCGATCGCTTCGATGCATCATGACAGGTACAGTGGTGAATAATCAAAGGAATCGGCCCAGGCGCACAATCAGAAAACACATTTCGGGAGGGGGATACAGCTGTTGGGATGGTCATCTCCAGTCCAAAAGGGGCCTCATTTCCGATACAAAGGGGTGCACGACTTGAGGGGCAACACCTGCACTCGCAGGGGCGTCAACCCCCCCCCCCCCCCCCCCCCCCCCACACACACACACACACACACACACACACCCTCACCCTCGGAAGACATCTTGCTGTCCTAGGAAGGCATCTTGCCGCCATCGCAGCTGTTATGAAGGGGCGCCGCATTTTGGAAGAGGGGCGCACATGCCCTTGGCCCTCATTGGCATAGGGGCGCACACAAATATGCTGGCGGCAGTGGCGTGCGAAGAAATTCACAAAGGACCAGGGCATTGCCTTGAGGGGCGCCACCCGATCGACAGGGGCGCCACCAATATTGACGAAAATTTTGCAAGGGGGTGCCTCTCCTTCCGCACCGTGCGGAAGAAGAGCCCCCCCCCCCCCCCCCCCCCCCCCGTCACTAGCCGGAGGGGCGCGGAGGGGCGCGGCGCTGAGAGGGGTAGTCACTAGTCGGAGGGGCGCCGTCACTGGCCGGAGGGGGCGCCGTCACTGGCCGGAGGGGTGCCGTCACTAGCCGGAGGAGCGCCGTCACTAGCCGGAGGGACGCCGTCACTAGCCGGAGGGGCGCCGTCACTGGCCGGAGGGGCGCCGTCACGGGCCGGAGAGGCGCCGTCACTGGCCGGAGGGGCGCCGTTTTTGGCCGGAGGGGCGCCGTCACGGGCCGCAAGAGAGCCGTCACTGGCTAGGGGAGCGTCCTCACTGACCGGAGTTTGCGCCGTCACTGGCCGGAGGGGCGCCGTCACCGATCGGAGGGGCGGCAGCTTTGCATGGGCGCCTCGGGTCCAAAGGTTAAGGTCATGCCTTGAATCACCGTATACTCGGTACACCACTGTCAGGCGGTCATTGTTAGTGTCTATTTTAGTTTTTCCTTGGTTTTATTTTTTGGGAGTTTTTTTAGGGGGCGCCTCCGGCGCCCTCTCAAAACCCAGAACAGACCCACTTTTTGAGGGGGCCGCCCACTCAAAAGTGGGGGTCCGGGGCACCCGGACCCCCCCCCCCCCCCCGGTAGCGACGCCCCTGGTCGTAGCCTAGTTCTACTTTGTGTCATGAGTTTATGCTGATGACCTTACCTCGATTTGCCCTATTGAACTCAAACATTCCCTTTAAATATCCAGAATGCTGACCATTTACAAATTTGAAAAGATTCACAGAAGACAAGCTTCACTGATTGAAATCAACTGCGGATGGAAACTCCAGTGAATGTCCACACAACTATTCAAATTATTACATTTCAGATATTTAAGAAATACATAACATTAAGCGCAACAGTCAGAGCATATCAAGGCCATTTGGACATCAGTCCAAGCTCAATGCAAGCAAATCAGGGTTTGTCTGGCATTAATCCATGCTCAATGGGCAAAATAAGGGCATCAATCCATTATCCATATAGATACCAATTTAAGGTGTAACAATTCAGTGCAACGCTTGGGTCTGACAATGAAAAGGGGTAAAAGTTCAATCTTCGGACACGTCCTAACCTCAGACTTTTCATGTTATCATAATGTAGACGATACCAACGCACAGTGGTTCAGTGTGTCAGTTGTTGTTTACATTATTGTTATTGTCAGTTGTTGTTTACATTATGTTTACACCCAACAGAAGACCTCAGTTCTACGCACACTCTTCACACGGTCAGCGAGGTGCTCCACCACAGAGGAGGCAAGGAGGAAAGAGGATCATCATGTCAGTCAGGCATTGACAAAGAATGGGTATCCGAGGAGGTTTATCAAAGCATCGCAGAGGCAGTTTGGGACCAGGGATAGGGTGCGGCTAGTAATAATAGGCCGAGTCAGGGTGATCAGAGTCAGCAAGGAGAGCGAGAACGCGGCAACGAGGTAAGGGAACGTCCGTATGTATGCATTCCTTACGTTCAAGGTGTAAGCGAACAAGTGACGAGGATTTTAAAACCTTATGCGAAAATAAGTACAAAGCCGGGTGCCAGTTTGAGGGATAGATTGGTTAGGGCGAAAGACAGGCTGGGGAAGAAAAGCAAGGCAGGTGTGGTATATCAGTGTCAGTGCGGTATGATTTATGTCGGGGAAACTGGTAGGAAGCTGGGGACAAGGGAGATGGATCATAGACGGGCGATAATGTGTCGTGTGTCGTGTATCGTGCATCGTGCATCGTGCATCGTGCATCGTGCATCGTGCATCGTGCATCGTGCATCGTGCATCGTGCATCGTGCATGCTGTGCTGCGTTTGTTGGCCGCCCGCCCCGTGTGTACTGACCGCCCGCCGAGACTGAACCTTGTCGGAGGCTGTATAGGACAGAGGCTGTACGGGGCGGGGCTACCGGCGGCAGCCATGCTTCCCGCTCTCTTGACTGGTGGGGCTCGGGGCGTTTGGACGTTCGTTTTGCACGCGCTTCTAATACAAGTTATTTCGGCATCAATATGCCTGGAGACGAAGTGTCGGCGAGCAGTGCGAGTGGAGACTCGACTGCTAGTGATCGTGGACTCGACGTGCGTGTCATCGCCGAGTATGATGGCAGCGGCGATGTGGTGGAGTGGTGGACGCGCGCGGAGCTGCTGTGCAAGCATCGTGGCGCAGACCTCAGCGAGGTGCTTCCCCTGCGCCTCACCGGTGGAGCCTTCTCGGTGTGGGCGCAGCTGTCGACCGCGGACCGCGGCTCTCTGGAAGCGGTGCAGTCCGCTCTCTTCGCGGCGTTCGCCTTAGACAGTCTCGCCGCCTATGACGCCTTCGTCGGCCGTCGTCTTCAGGCGGGAGAGTCTGCCGACGTCTACTTGGCGGACCTGCGACGGCTGGCGGAGCTGTTTGGTGGCGTGCCTGACCACGTTCTGTCCTGTGCGTTCGTGAATGGTCTACCGGACTCCGTGAGGCAAGTGATCCGGGCAGGTTCGCGCGCCGAGGCTCTGGACCTCCCAAGTGTCGTTGTTCGTGCGCGCGCCGTCCTGAGTGACGACCGCGTCGCGGCGGCGGCGGCGGCGACGGCAGCGCCGCCACGCGGCGGAGAGGGAAGCCGCGCCGGAATGCTGGGCCCGGCGGGGGCGGCGGCGCGCGCCCCGAGGCGCCCGCGTCCGCGCCGGTGCTGGACGTGCGGTCAGGTGGGTCACCTGGCGGCCAGCTGCCCGGAGGGAAACGGCGCGGGAAACGGTGCGTCAGCGCCAGCGCCGTTTCCCGCGCAGTGAGGGGAGCGCTGCCGGTGGTTCGACTGCTGCTGAACGGACGACCCTGTGACGTGCTCATCGACACGGGATGCACGCACAACCTCGCCTTTGTGGACGCGTGTGGACAATGGGACCGGCAGAAAGTGGTGGTGACGACCATGAGCGGTGACGCTGTTCCAGGGCTGGGCGTGGGCCGAGTGGGACATGATTCTCGGAATGTCTGGCGTCACAGCCCTCGGTGGGGTGAGCGTGCGAGGGCCGACGGACGTGAGGATCGAGGCGTTCGCCGGCGGAGCACTGGCGCGCCTACCGGCGGCCGGCGGAGCGGAGTCGCGACCGGGCGGCACCGAGCAGGACGCGGCGCGCCTGGCCGCCGCCGGCACGACAGCCGGAGGAGCGGAGGCGCGGCCGGGCGGCACCGAGCAGGCCGCGGCGCGCCTGGCCGCCGCCGGCACGACGACCGGAGGAGCGGAGGCGCGGCCGGGCGGCGCCGAGCAGGCCGCGGCGCGCCTGGCCGCCGCTGGCACGGCGGCAGATCGGCGGGATGCCGCGCCAGTGGCTGGAACGGGCGAGACCTCGAAGCTGACGGTCGACGCCAAGGACTTCACGGCGAGGTTCGACGGCGGCACGCGATCTTGGACAGTGGCCTGGAAGTGGGCGGACGGCGTCGGGCCGGACTGTTTGACAAACCGCGTGGCCGAGTACCGGGTGCCCTCCTCAGTGCATCAGGAGTACGATGAGGAGCTCGAGATGTGGCTGACGAACGGCTGGCTGCGGCCATATGACGAGGAGGAGGACGGCCCTCCGCGCGGTCTCGTGCCCCTGATGGCCGTTCCTCAGGCCAAAAGAGTGCGCCCCGGTGCTGGACATGCGAGAATTGAACGGACACGTCGCCGCGTACACTGCCGACGCGGACGTGTGCGCCGACCGTTTGCGGAAGTGGCGCCGCCACGGTCGTCGTGTGGCCGTCGTGGACCTGCGTCGGGCGTACCTCCAGCTTCGTCTCGACCGAGGCTTGTGGCCGTATCAGACGGTTATCATCCGCGGTCAGCGGTTCTGCCTGACCCGACTTGGATTTGGTCTCAACGTGGCGCCAGCGGTGATGAAGGCCGTGGTGAAGATCGTCATGGCGCAGGACGCGGACGTGCAGCGGGCAGTCTGTCCCTACGTAGACGACCTGCTGGTGGACGAGGACGTACTCAGTGCCGAACGTGTAGTGGAGCACTTTGGTCGCTTCGGGCTCGACTGCAAACCGCCGGCGCGCGCAGGAGACGGTGCTCGGATGCTCGGGCTTCACGTTCAGCGCGTGGCGGGTGAGCTGCAGTGGTGTCGAGACAGCGCCGTTCCCGGGCCGCCGGACCGCGTGACGCGCCGTGCGGTGTTCGCCTGGTGCGGCAGGCTGGTGGCCCACCTCCCCGTCTGCGGCTGGCTGCGGCCTGCCGCCGCCTGGCTGAAGCGGCGTGCCAATGCAGTCACGCGCGGCTGGGACGACGTGACGGCTGACGCGACACTGCGGGACCAGATCTCGAACGTGCACGCCCGGCTGTCGGGCGCGGACCCAGCACGCGGCCAGTGGTGCTGGATCGGGGACCGGGCGACCGTCTGGACGGATGCCAGCTCGATCGCGGCTGGCGTCGTCATAGAGACGCCGGGCGGCGGTGTGATGGAGGACGCCTGCTGGCTTCGGCCCAGCGACGCTGCAGCAACCCACATCAACATGGCGGAGCTGGATGCCACTGTGCGCTGGGTGAACCTGGCCGTGGCCTGGGGAGTGAGTGATATCGACTTGCGAACAGACTCGGCTGCAGTGCATCGCTGGGTCGATGATGCGCTGAGCGGCCGCGCCCGTCTGCGGACGCGAGCGGCCGGCGAGATGCTCATCAGGCGTCGCGTCGATCTCGTTCGGCAGCTGGCCGAGGAACTGCAGCTCAAGATAACCATCACGCTGGTTCGCTCTGCGGAAAACCTCGCCGATGCGCTGACGCGAGTGCCGAAGGTATGGCTGCGTGACTCGAGGGGAGCCGACGATGAAGACGCGGGGGGAGCCGACGATGCAGCCGTGAGGTCGGCTGCCCGCGACGGGGCGGTGGCCGGCGCCGGCGTGTCACAGGCCGTCACCGGTCCTGATGTGGCTCTTCAGTCGTCGGTCGAGTCTGTGCACGAGCGAGCGGGTCATCCTGGCGTCCGCCGGACGCTATTCTTCGCGCGACGTGATGTGTCCCGTGACGTTGCCAGAGCGCTGGTGCGTGCGGTCGTGGAGAGGTGTGATGTGTGCCGCGCGATCGACCCGGCGCCAGTGCGGTGGCGGCACGGCTCGCTGGGTGTGGCGGCAACCTGGGAGCGCGTCGCGATGGACGTAACCCATCATCAGGGGCGGAACTATCTCTCAGTCATTGACTGCGGACCGTCGCGGTTCACCGTCTGGCGCCCGCTGGGCCGTGCCGACGCGACTGAGGTCGTTGGCCAGCTGGAGCAGGTGTTCCTAGAGCGCGGCGCACCGGCCGAGATCCTAACGGACAACGATACCGTGTTCCGGGGCCGACGACTCGCCTCGTTCGCGGCGCGGTGGGGGATCACGCTGCGGTTCCGCGCCGCGCATGAACCGGGCGGCAACGGCGTAGTGGAACGCTGCCACAGAACGATAAAGGTGATAGCAGCGAGGAGGCGGTGCCCGGTGACGGAAGCCGTCCACCTGTATAACATCACGCCTCGCGAGGGTCTGACGGCGGAGACTGCGCCCGCGGCGGGAATCTACCGCTACGCAGTGAGAGACTGTGTCCGGCCAGCGCAAGTGGGAGGCCACGCCCACGAGGACGGCGAACCTCAGCATCCACCGGCGCCCCCGCCCGACGGCGCGCGGTTCCGGGTCGGTGATCGGGTATGGATGCGGCGCCGCGGCACTCGCTGCACCGAGACGTCGCGACGCGGGACTGTGACAGGCGTGGTCTCGCAGCAGGTCCTAGAAGTGGACGGAGTGCCGTGGCACGTCCGCAGCTTACGACCACGGTACGAGGCGGCGTCGGACGGCGACAGTGACGAGGCGGCATCGGACGGCGACAGTGACGAGTCGCTGCCGTTGTTCGTGGGGCGCCAGCCGGCTGTGCAGCGGAGGGAGGACGGCACGGCGGACGGGGCGGCGTCTCCGGGCGAGAGGGACGCGGCTTCGCCGATAGCGGACGGACCGGCCGAGACGGCCAGCGATTCCCGGTCCCGTCGCGGCGAACGGGCGCGACGACCGCCGCCGCCTTGTCGCTGCTGCACGGACCCAGTCGCGTGACTTCGCGTTCGGTTTGTTTTGTGGGTGATTTGCTCGATGTGAAGGGTGATTGATCGTCGCGTGATTCTTAAGGATCAGGGGGGAGTGTGTCGTGTGTCGTGTATCGTGCATCGTGCATCGTGCATCGTGCATCGTGCATGCTGTGCTGTGCCGCGTTTGTTGGCCGCCCGCCCCGTGTGTACTGACCGCCCGCCGAGACTGTACCTTGTCGGAGACTGTATAGGACAGAGGCTGTACGGGGCGGGGCTACCGGCGGCAGCCATGCTTCCCGCTCTCTTGACTGGTGGGGC
>JAXIVJ010008471.1:50000-55470 GCA_036785665.1 Chirona hameri
TGTCACAGCGAATCACTGCGAATACGAATGAAATGTACGTATTACGAATTACCTTTATATTGTATACCTACATATTACGAATGAAAAGTATGCAGTGTATGCGTCTGTGCGTGTTTTATGTATTATATTAGGAAGGAAGGGTTTGGGATGTCGTGACTTTCAAATCCGCCTTTTAGAGGATCTAGAGGAATAATCCACTGTGCTTATGTATTTATAATTTCAAATATTGTTTTGAGTGTGTGAACTGTGTACCCCAACCAGGCTGACGAAGAGCACAGTAGTGTACGAAAGCTTCCGCTACAAACATTACAACTGGTGTACAATATATCTATATATAAAGTATCGAAATGTCCCAGTTCAATAATTCCATCTTTGTGTTAATCAAGCCAATGTTTTACATAATATATGTAAGCATGCAATGCACGGTGAATAATTTCACAAGTGAAGCTGGTCAAAATACAGTGAAGTTAGTGATTTCACAACCATTTGAACATTCACAGCAATTTTAACTATTTTCAATGGGCGACTAAGCAATTTATCCAAATGAAAATTTATGCTTAACCCTATTTTTAACAGGGGGGCGGATTCCGCCCCCCCCCCCCCCCCCCCCCTCATGTTTTTCGCAGATATCTCCCGAACGGCTGGAGCAGGCCCATTAAATTTTGGGACTTTTCATAGAATTGAATACCGCATTTGGAGTCAAAATTTTGAGTTTTTAACCTGAACAGAGGCGGTTCCAGGGCACAGTTTTGGGTGGGTTCGGAGGCGATTTTTTGGCGATAATACGGAAATGCGATCTTCACGGTTTCTTCCTAACTACCTCAAGTATGAAAGAGTTACATCGGTTTACGGTGATTGCAACAAGTGCAAATTAGTTGATGTTAATGAAATATCATAAAAATTGCATGGCAGAGGCGGTTTCAGGGGCTTGAAAAGGGGGGTTTCCAGGAAGTATTCAATGCTTGGCGGGAATCCAATAGAGTGATGTAAGGAGCATTTATAGCTATCAAGATGTAAAAGATAGCTTCTGCTTCCATTATTTTCATAATGTATTACATATAGAGTTTCAGGGGCGTGGTCAGGCACATGAAAAGGGGGAGGGTGACTGGCATGGTGATGACGATATGCCAGCGATAACGGCGCAATAGACGTTTAGCTTATAATGATATATGCACATATGAGGCCAGAAAAGGGAATAAAGTCATTTTTTTGCAGAGGCGCGCTCAGGAATGGAAGAAAGGGGGTCATGTTATTGCAAGGAAACTAAGAGGCATGGGCGTACAATGACATAAAATACTGCAGTTTTCGGATGAAACACGCACCACAGGCTACTCTACGAACGATTATAAGATAATAGGCGAGTCCAGGTAGGGTAAAAAGGGGGTAAGCAATGTTAATTGAAGTTGTAAGTGAAATAGTCACTGTTGACTAGTTAGTATCATAATAGCGGATAATATACTTATCAAAAGGTCTTGCGCCGCCCTAGTTTGGATCCTGGATACGCCTATGATGAAGTGCAACATGCAAAAAGGAACTATCTACGATCAGTAACATATTTATAGTGCTGAGTAGCAACTTCTCTGCGGTTAATATTTTTCCCCAATTTGACCTCCCTTTTTCACTAACCTGGTACCGCCTATGGCAAAAAATATGAATTTTAACTGTTTTGTCTAATGTCACAATCACATACGATTTCATTTATCAAAAAAACAACATCAAAAAATTGTTTTATTACGCATTTACTTCACCCCCATATTGAGTGACCTGCACACGCCTATGATTTTTGAATTTTCAAACGTCACCGGCATATATCAATTTCCAATTCAATCTCTATCGATTCCTATTAGTTGTGTTAAAATCGGTCGATAAACATGAAGGCTATGTTGGATCAAAAATACCACTAAAATTTGTTGTTTTTGCCCCCCCCCCCCCCCCCCTCCCCATGTTGCCCCCATGTCCAATTTTTTTGTATTATTATTCAGAAATGTAGATCGTGTTGAGGGGAACCAAACACCGTTTCATTTTTGAAAATCGGACGGGTAGATCTCGAGATCTCGGGGGGGAGGGGGGGGGGGGGGCGGGGCGGAATCCGCCCCCCCCCCCCCCCTGTTACAAATAGGGGTAGCCAGGAGCCTGTTACAGATAGGGTTAAATACATACAGAGGAGGATAATTCAATATACTTTTTAACACACGGAAGAGCCCATGTCTCTCTCAACCATACGCCCAGGGGGATGTCATCCCTGAAGCCGCCATAGGCTAAATTAGCTATAATAACATGCAAAAAAAACACGTATGTCAATCATCCAAAAACCGTGACATACGTGGTTCTTCCTAGAGCGTGGCGTCATCTATTCGAGAGAAAAAAATGGCGCACCGACATTTGTGGCGCGGCTTATATACGGCCTTTTTGCGCTAGCGAAGGAGTAAGATCTCTTCGCTGTCAAACTCCGCCCCTGTAGCTCAGTTGGGAGAGCGCCGGACTTCTGACCTCACCCGGTAGTGGCAGCCCGGGTTCGAGTCGCTTCGGCGCTCGCTATTTGCCCCTGACTGGGATGGCCGGTGGCAGCGGTCGCACTAAAGGTCAGGTGACGTCAGAGGGCGGGGCGGACCGTGTCCAGGTATGTCGGGCACGTAAAACTTTCGCTTCTAAATTCTGCCGGACGCCAGGAATTGCTTGATCTGGTGGGGGGTCAGGCCTGCGCAACAAGCTATGCTTAGCGCGGGGTCTGACCTCGGAAATCCATCCATTCAAAAACATTCGGACTAAACAAAATAGGAGTGACTTAGGAGCAAGATGTTATTTAGATATGTTAGAGACCTTGAATCGATTTTTCTTTCAGGCCATGTTGTCTGTTAATCGGCTCGGTAGAATTATCTATATAATCTTTCAAAAATTGCGAGTTATTATTTATTTGTATATCGGCAAGGGATTCTCCGTCCAGATGACGTCACCACCCCTGACTCGGATTCGGTAAAATCGCCGGATGACTCTACCTTCTTATAGGGCCTTGCATATGCACCATGCGCCATAAACGACGCAATTGCGCTGGATGCACGGTATAACTGCTGGATGTTCATGCTGAATTAACCGGATTTTCTACTATTTATAGTAGAACTCTCAAAGTCCCGTTGGTAAAACAGTGAAATCCACTGTCCTGACAGTAGACTCACTCCATTGAAAATGCACAAGGACGACCCCGGAGTCGGGGCCGAGGTACTGTCCACTAGATAACTGGTATATATTTTTTCGTCGGAAATATGGGTGAAATTAAATTATTGGAAATCAAGAGCTGAAATGCAACTGCTAATTAAAAAACAAATGTAAATGTACATACCTATATACTGACGTGATGAATATGATGATTAAGTGAATACTACATCCATAGGCGTAGGAACAGGGGGGCAGGGGAGGGGCAGCCCCCCCCCCCCCCCCCCCAACATTTTATATTTTAACATTACGCCTATGGGCGTTGCATGGAAAGAATCGACTTCAGAATGCCCCCCCCCCCCCCCCCCCCCACCCCAACTTGAACATAGTTCCTACGCCCCTGACTACATCTGAAGTGGTTTTGATGATCCGTATTTCTAAGGCCATGATCGTTTAGTAAATGTTCTCAGGAATGACATAAGTAATGATTTTTACTGGCTTTTTGACCCCCGAGTACTTCATGGGAAGGAGCATTTTGTCCCCGACTTTATCCATAAAGACAGAACACTTTACCACCCCTGTGTGTGCCCTTTCATAGCCCAAGGGTCGGGAGGCATGAAGGGGCATTTTTTTGCATAATTTAGCAATTCTAATGAAGCATAATTTCACGAAATAAAATAAAAATCCAGCGACCCATGCTTGTGATTGCATGCCGGCACCAGGCCATTGTTTTCCCCCTCTTGGATTCAAGTAGGAACGGTGCCCCGGTGCCTCCCCTCGCCCCACAGTGCCGCCTACCAGTGCCGGTGGTGCGTGCCCTGGTACACCGGCGCCGTCATGGCCCTGGCACGCCGGCGCGGTCGTGGCACTGGTACGCCGGCGCGGTGGTGCCCCTGGTACACCGGCGTGGTGGTGCCCCTGGTACACCGGCGTGGTGGTGCCCCTGGTACACCGGCGTGGTGTTGCCGCTGGACATCAGCTATATGCCAAGAATGACATTTTTGTTTTCCATCTATTTATATAGTATTTATTATAGTATTTACTATCGCCAACACGAAAATAAACATTGTTGTAAAAAAACTGTCATTGCGCTGGTGCCCCTGATAGGCCAGTGTGGGCCCCAAGCGAGGGGGGCTCACGACCCCCGTGAACCCCCCCCCCTGGATCTGCCGCTGGATCGTGTGGTTAGCTCCCAATAACACATCAGCAATATGTAAATTGTATAAGCTTTGTCAAAATGCTGGCATCTTTTCTTACCTCGGCTGAAGAAATAAACCGACCTAGCGGTGCTGCAACGTTACCGAGTGTGTGTGATGTGTTTTGACGAGAAGTGGAGACACGAAGCGTCGTACGTTGTTAAGTGTTAAGTTAAGTGTTAAGTGCAAAGCGTGGCTGTAGATGACACTCAACCGAAGGTCAGGAACACCGCTGTGATTCAAATTTAACCCGCGAGTTACTTGGGGGGCTATTTGTTGCCCCCCCTCCCGTTATTTTGCAATAACTCCTAAACGAACACTGGTATCGTCACCAAACTTGCAGTACCTTCTCTCACATCAATTCTACACATGTTGGCAAACGGAAAAATATGAGGCTATGATAGGTCAATCGGGAATGACGTCAGAGTGACGTCATGTTCTTCGGTTTTTGTTGCAAAATAATGGTTTTCGGAAAACGCTGTCAAAGGTACGATATTTGAGATAAACTAAATTGTTATAAATCAAATTACTAACAATAGAACAGGCTATCAAACTGCTATCTCGGATTTTTTAGTTTTTTCGAAATTCAAAATTTTGAGAAATCCAATTTTTTTTTTTAACAAAATTTTCAAGAAAAAATCAAAATTATCCAAAAACCGGAATATATGTGATCGAGACGTATGCGGTGAATATGTGTACCAAATTTAAAGTCGATATCTTTAAAAATGACCGAGTTATCACCTTTAAATGACAAAAATCGACCACTTCTCACAGCATTACTATGCATAAAAAAACGCATTTCCATTTTTGCTTTTTACTTATATTTATATGGAACAAACAATGTTCTAAGGTCATCTTTCGCGTTCTAGACGAAAAACAAACCCATGAACATGTGTTACAACGCATAATGACCGTAATCTGCAGTTTGACCTCGTGACCTCGGATGACCTTGACCTGACCCAAGGTCATAAACAGCTTAGAAAGGTACTTATAAGTGTCAGACACACGAATGATACCGATTTATCGACAGTTTATGCGTTTAATATCGCAATTTTGCGCGACAATTCCATCCATCGAGACCTTTTGACACGGTCAAACATTTTGTACTTGACCTGACCTGTGAC
>JAXIVJ010008472.1:0-22500 GCA_036785665.1 Chirona hameri
GGGGCCCCCGCAACAAGACACCGGCAGCCAACGCGCAACCCCACGTCGGCAGCAACATGATTTAACATACTGCACCGCAGCGCAGCGAACACCACACCGCAGCGCAGTGGAGTGAGCACCGCACCGCAGCGCAGCGGCCACCGCACCGCAGCGCAGCATCGGCATCTGTTATCAGGGGCGGGTGTTCAACTACTCGGCTTTGGCAAGAGCGGAGTAGAGGGGAGAGGAGGGTTGGGAGGAGCATTATGTTAAGAAATGAACAACGAATTCCAATGGAACCTTTCGTTGCGCGACTGATTTGGCAGGGAATCATGCCGCCGCCAACGCAAGACCGCACATCTACCATCGGCGTCCCATCGCAGAAATCCCCCGCCAAATCAGCCACGCAACGAATTTCGCCGCGCGGCCGAGATCCAGCAGGGGGCCCCCGCAACAAGACACCGGCAGCCAACACGCAACTCCCACGTCAGCAGCAACATGATTTAACAGTTAGTCAGAAAGTTATTTTTGACTGGTTTGGCAGGGAATCATGCCGCCGCCAACGCAAAACCGCACATCAGCCATCGGCGTCCCATCGCAGAAATCCCCCGCCAAATCAGCCACGCAACGAATTTCGCCGCGCGGCCGAGATCCAGCAGGGGGCCCCCGTAACAAGACACCGGCAGCCAACACGCAACCCCACGTCGGCAGCAACGTGATTTTAACACAATTTAACATGCTGCACCGCAGCGCAGCGGACACTGCACCGCAGCGCAGCAGCCACCGCACCGCGGCGCAGCATCGGCGTGTGATCTGGTTTGGCAGTGAATCATGCCGCCGCCAACGCAAAATCGCACATCAGCCATCGGCGTCCCATCGCAGAAATCCCCCGCCAAATCAGCCACGCAACGAAGAACCCTTCGCCGCGCGGCCGAGATCCAGCAGGGGGCCCCCGCAACAAGACACCGGCAGCCAACACACAACTCCCGCGTCAGCAGTAACTTGATTTAACAGTTAGTCAGGAAGTTATTTCTGACTGGTTTGGCAGGGAATCATGCCGCCGCCAACGCAAAACCGCACATCAACCATCGGCGTCCCATCGCAGAAATCCCCCGCCAAATCAGCCACGCAACGAAGAACCCTTCGCCGCGCGGCCGAGATCCAGCAGGGGCCCCCCGCAACAAGACACCGGCAGCCAACACGCAACTCCCACGTGAGCAGCAGCACGATTTAACAGTTAGTCAGAAATAACTTAATGAAGTATTTTGTTGGAGGTGATTTATTGTTTCTTGTTGAACCGTCTCAAATTGCGGCGGTAGCAGTTACGTTCAGAGGGGCTGGGGTGGGAGGGGCTATCCGGTATTATAGGGCGAGGGAGCTGGGAAGGAGGGTGGGGGGGAGGGGAGGGGTGGCGGGGAGAGGGTGAGGGACCGACTGTCTTCAGAGAGAGGAGGAGGGTGGGAGTTTGGGAGTTGGCGGGTGACGGCTCTGATTAGAGAGGCGTCAGAGTCCTCAGCGTCAGCGTCAGAGTCAGCGTCAGAGGACTCGACTGGGGACTCCGCCAGAGATTCGGCGGGGGTGGGAGTGGGTGCCGCTGGGGCACTGCCAGAGTCCAGAAGGGACTCGGCTGAGATGGGGTGGGGCTCGGCCTGCTCTGCCGTCGTTGGGGGTGTGCACTGCCTCTCGGAGGACGTTTGACTCTAGGGGGATAGCTGGCTATCACAGGCAATCCCGCTCGTGTGCGCGCGCATGGGTTCGCAGGCCGTGCATGTAGCGAGCTTCCTGAACCTGATGTACTGATTTATAACAATTGACCATTAGCCCACCATTAGGACCATTGGATACTGCGTGACCCTGAACGCCGCTCGGCAGCCGAGTATCCCCAAATGAATTCTGTGAGACTTCATTCCGCTGAGAAATGCCCACCTGCCCGCCACTAATACCCACTCAAATCAAATCCAGTCATCCTCACAATGAACTCTATCGGCGCCCGATGAGGCTCGCTCCCGGAGCGCCATTCAGGCGACTATTACCCGGCTGCATACCTGCTACGGCCGGGGCGGGCGGCTGCCACGCTCGACTCTGCCGCGTAAAAGTGGCCACCCCGCCAGCTCGTCGACAATATTCATGTATGCATTACAAGCGTTCAGGTCAGCCGACTGCCAGTGATGGCGTCTCTGAGCTCCGGAGGCCGGGGTCGCCGGGGTCAGAGACGGTCAGCTGGCCGGAAGCTCCCTGACGGCCCGGTCTGCTGTCAGACGTGGCGACAGTGGAGCGAGGATGAGTCGGCGGCGGCAGGACAGCCGATCCAGCATGGGGAGAGGTGATGATGGGTACCTAGCGACTCAGCTGTCCGCTCCGATCCGGGAGAAGTGATGATCCGATCCGGGAGAGGTGACGATGGGAACCTAGCGGCTCAGCTGTCCGCTCCGATCCGGGAGAGGTGACGATGGGTACCTAGCGGCTCAGCTGTCCGCTCCGATCCGGAAGAGGCGATGATGGGTACCTAGCGGCTCAGCTGTCAGCTCCGATCCGGGAGAGGCGATGATGGGTACCTAGCGGCTCAGCTGTCAGCTCCGATCCGGGAGAGGCGATGATGGGTACCTAGCGGCTCAGCTGTCAGCTCCGATCCGGGAGAGGCGATGATGGGTACCTAGCGGCTCAGCTGTCAGCTCCGATCCGGGAGAGGCGATGATGGGTACCTAGCGGCTCAGCTGTCAGCTCCGATCCGGGAGAGGCGATGATGGGTACCTAGCGGCTCAGCTGACAGCTCCGATCTATCCATTAAAATAAAGTCAATCACTTTGAGCTTGAGCTCACGACTCATGAGTAGGTGTACTGTGTATCGCATGCTCATCTTAAGTTCGATTGTTAAAGAGAATAGTTCACCTTTAACATGGGGTTTTGAACTAAGATTACATATCTGTAGAGCAGATCGAAAAATGGGTTGTATGAAAAAATTAACTCCCTACGCTAAGTAATTTCGAAACAGGACTACATAGTGGGCCCCTTTTAGAAGACGATGTTTCGGGGAATATATTTTTTGGTAGACTAAGAAGTGCCACATATAGTATTGCTTTGATATTCGGTGTGGGCATTGTCCATACTTGGTTCTCCAATATTTATTTCGTATAACTAATCTAACCTAACCTAACCTAACCCCGTTATTAAGTCCGATCGGGACGAACCCTAAGATTCGCTCGTAGCCATTAAGTCCAATCGCGACGAAACCTAAGATTCGCTCGTAGCCATTAACGCTGATCGGGACGAAACCTAAGATTCGCTCGTAGCTATTAAGTCCCATCGGGACGAACTTAAGATTCGCTCGTAGCCATTATGACAAATAGCAAACAGCCGTCGCCGGATTCGAACTGGCCAACCTCCGCATGGAAGCCGGGCATGTTAACCACCAGGCTACAGAGGATTATATTTGTTCGGGCACTGTGCCACATCTAACCCGGCTATGTAGCAGAAATATCGTCAGGTTGCCATATTGTTGCCAGTCACTGTAGTTATTGCTGGATGTGGCACTTCTTTGTCTACCCAAAAAATTACGCGTTTCGGGTCCCCACAACGGTTGTTTACGTTACAAGCAGCCTGCGTATATATGCCTAAAGTCTGTCGTTATTGTGTGCAATAGTTTTCATATCCAAGCTACCATATGCATGACGTCATAATTGTCATGAAGTTGTTTTATGGCCATGAAGGAGAAAAGAGAAACATGCCCATTTTCGACGGATATCGTCCAAACAATCGTCCGAACAAACTATCGTCCAAACAAATGCCATATTCGTTTTCTTCAGCTCGAATTACCTCGTATAGCCAAATTTCAAGACAATTTCCAAGGTGACTTGTTCCAAAAAAACATCAAATTCGTTACGTGAATAAAACAAACAATAATAGGGAGCTGTCTCAAAGAAGTAAGACCACCGAAGGGTTTCTGAAAGTTTTGTCATTATTGGATGGAAGATGATGGTGGCTCGCATGTGGCTAACGTTAAAAATGAGAAGAACGGCGGGCTACGAATTAGGCAGCGCCATTGCGCTCCAGTTGCCACCATTCTTTGATGTCGCCGTCAGCCACCGCCCAAAAAGCAAGCTGGCGCCACGGTAGCTGGATAAGCAGAAAGGTCGACAACACTACCCGACCGACAACTGGCAGCTCAGCTTCACATGATGCCTGTTGCCCCTTGGAAAACCAGCCGTTTCCGTTTCTTGTCCGACAGTAGGAGAGGGGGGGGGGGGGGGCAGTGGGTCCTTGGGTGGGACACATCTTTTTCAGAGCGAAAGCTTGTGCCGATGAGCTGCGGCTGGGGCTCTATTGGATTTCTGATGTCACCTCATTGCTAGGCTGTCCAGGCCACCCACACAGCTTTCAGAGACACCGCCCAGCCACCACGTTATCCGGCTATTCTGGGACTTGATGGTCTTCGCCGGCGTAATTATTCCTCCTCAGCTACGACCATGGGCGTAACCACCACTGGGTGCACTGGGTACACTGTCATAGGCGTAGGAGCCGGGGGGCAGGGTTGGGGGGGGGGGCAACATTTTTGATTTTAACATTACGCCTATGGGCGTTGCATGGAAAGAATCGACTTCAGAATGGCTCCTGCCCCCCCCCCCCCCCCCAACTTGAACATAGTTCCTACGCCCCTGTACACTGCACCCAGTACAATTCAAAACCCCAAATTTTACTGGGTACTGTACCCAGTGAAAATGAAAGACTCCAACTTGCATTTATTTAGTTTCAAATGTGCCGAGAAGTCAATGGGGATACAAAAGTAAAAACAAAAGTTTTTCTTCAAATATAAAAAAATAATATCAAGGAAACCTTTAAATTTAGTAACAACCAAACGTAGGTGTGTTTACTTTGCATTGATATATAGAATATGCTGGATTGAAAAATGTAAAGACTGTTATTGATTCACATAGGAAAACAGGCTATGTACAAATAACTGCACAACCTTCTGTGCTAGATCTACGTCCGCAGTAGGTTGTTATTGGGTACCTTATACCTGGGACTACCTACATACCTATCACGCATTAGGCAAATCTTTACATCTCATATAGAGGTTATTTATTTTGGATCAAGGGCGGATCCAGCCGGGATTTTCTTTTGGGGAGGGCAAATCCAGTGGCGTATTCCCAGAAAGTTGTTGAGCGTGGGGGGGGGGGGGTAGCAGACCGTCTGCCGTCAGCGAAAAGTTGTTGACCGGGGGGGGGGGGGTAGAGCGCATAGTAAGCTCGTCGTCAACCCGTCGGCAACTGTATAGCATGCAATAGGCTTCACGTCTTGGGGGAAGGGGCGTTCAAGGATAAGTTTTAACCCGGCATTGACTGGGTCTCAGCCGAACACCATTGACTGGGGGGGTAAACGCCCCCTTGGTTATCTTCCGTTCCAATGATCGCAGCGAGACGTGCAAAGCGGCATTCGAAAGCTCTCAATGAGACAAATCTAAATCCTGCTAAACAAAATTCAAAGTGAGATCAAATGTCAGATCACGGTGAGGTCAAAGGTCAAAATAGGCGTATTCGAGTTTATGGACCATACTTTCCATCTAAAGCCTTCGATTACGCCCATGCTCACCCAAAGTGCTGCCAAAGGTATGATACACATCCCGCATCAGCTAAAGTGAGATTGTTGGCCAAGGTCAAAGTCAAGGTCAGGTCACAAAAGGTCACTATGCTCAAAATATCTACGAAAGTCATGCAACACATGTTTTATGAGTTATTTTCCACGTAGAATTCGATAATGATAGTCATTTTACCACCTGACTTCATTTACGTGAAGTTAATATCAAGTTCAGGTCAAATTCATGTCAATGAAAGTCAACATTTTACATTGATAAATCTAAATAAAAAGGCATGTTTCTAGACCAGTTTTGTCTCAGAAATACAGTGGTGCCATTTACTTGTCTGTATCTGGTCAATAAAAGCAAAAAACGCAATTTGTCAATATGACGTCATGAGTTACACATACCATACGTCAGTCAAAAATGGTGATATCATTCTGAACTTTGGTATGGTAGTTTCCCATATATGGTTCTCTGACATATATTCCGGCTTTTTGAATATCTGTAAATCAAAATATATTTCGTGGGCATCCCCCCCCCCAAAAAACTTTTTGCATTTTTGGGGGTCAACAACCAAACTGTGCTCAAATCCGAGATGGCTATGTTGTAGACCTTGTCATTTTCCATCTTGTGACGTTTTTAGATTACATTTTGCTCCAAATATGGC
Source organism: Chirona hameri (assembly GCA_036785665.1). Taxonomy (NCBI): domain Eukaryota; kingdom Metazoa; phylum Arthropoda; class Thecostraca; order Balanomorpha; family Balanidae; genus Chirona; species Chirona hameri. The sequence continues at coordinate 6,219 of JAXIVJ010008472.1, forward strand.
ATTTGTACGGTACGGTACGGTAAAGACATTTTAGCTGATTTTGGTGTAAAACTCGTGTGTAGTGACGTCACTAAATTCGATATAACTCGAATTTGCTGACGAAATTACTTATTTTTTTCAGAGAAGACGTAAACGTGATTTAGGAGAAGGTATCCGAAGTTTCACATTGATAACGCCATTGGTTTTTGAGCTATTACGAAAATTCATCAGGGGGGGGGGGGCGTCAAACGCTCCTCAGTCAATGGCGGGGTAAGTGGGGGGTCGGCTGAAATGCCGAACAAAATGTACCCCCATTTTCTGCGTGTAAGCAAGCCTTTGCGGCATTTTAATGTGAATTTTCATGTTATATTAGGTACTTGTAACTTAGCGCCGCCAAGCGGCGCGAAATTTTTACGTGTTTCCCTGATAAAACCCAGAAATATAGGCGGTGAACCTTGTACATGATACGAAGATACAAATGCTGATCATTCAATTCAGCGTTACGACGAACCGAAGACGATGACGATGGCTTCGTTATGACGATGGCTCAGGGCCTCGGCTAAGGAATTCTCACTGGGGGGGGGGGGCAATTCGAAGAAAAAAACATGCTGCTAAGGCAAATGGTTAAGCGCAGGCACGCAGCCAGGATTTTAACGATTTTTATAACAGGATTTTTACGTGGTCGATCGAGGTCATTCACTTGACCTGGAAGGTCATTCGTTGACCCGAAACCTACAAATTGCATGCTGTTAGATTCCAAACATGACAGGCAACATGTTGGTTCTTACTGCGTTGCTCTATGTTGCTTGGTTTGGAAGTTAACAGGGGGATCTTTTTAGGACCCCCCGCAGGGCGAAGGTGAAAAAAGCTCCCGTAGGGCGAGGGTTAAAGATTCGTCCATTCCAATAAAGGTAGGGTAGGCGAAGAAATATGTGTTACGAACACCAACCAATGGATAGTTCATTAGTTGTGGCCCTTAAAATATTTCACACGGCGTTGGATAGAACGACAACTCTTTGATGCTTGCAGTCTTTGATCGTGTTCTCAAGGCTTTGATTCTGTTTCACTAGTTCTTTCTAGTGGATACCTATTATAATCATATTTGTTCTCAAATGAGAACTTTGCTCCAGTCACAGATAACAGGAGACCCTGTCTCCTGTTATCTGTGCTCCAGTTTATGGTGGTGGGATTTCCACTCAACGCCGCGGCCAGTTTGAGAGAACATTTTACAACCGACTTTAGCGGGATGATGCATTTATTGGATATGAAAAGGACACGACACCGGAATATTGATTGCCGATTATGTATTCAATATGCAAGCGAGCATCGAGCCGAAGCTGAATGTGCCATATCCTTAGCCTAGGCGCCTAACATTTTGTCGTGTAGCAGAACTAGGCATATAATAATCACATGCCTAACACATACCGGATGTCGGAACTTATGCCACCTATAAAGCATCGTGCTGGAGCCGATAATGGCAGTCTTCGTGACTTAAACAGCCAGAATAATCGGAATAATACTGAACAAATTTGGCCATCTTTTACTGAAACTGCTTCCACTGTCACATACCACCAAACACCGTTCCAGTAGCCCTCAACTCTGTGGCGGTCGATATGTAGTAAAATAGACAATGTCAATGCAAGTTCCCAAGCACAAAATCAAAACAACAAAAAAGTCAGTCAGAACGCATTAGTGGCGAAGCTCAATTAATTAAAATTTCAACATGGATCTTATATCACAGATATGCATTCATGCATTAATCGCAAGTGTAGGTCTCGGGAAAAGCTCCACATTTGTCTTTCCCACACGGCTTTAAACAAAAAAATTGCGCTTATTTTTTCAGTGAAATGCCAGACCAACTTCCCATATTTTGTTTCATTTCTTCTATGTCGCATTCGAATGCCATCCGAACATTATGGTTTGTGTCTTGTGATATTCAATTCGCTGTTGGTATTACTACTTATCCTTCGCCCTAGGGGGGGAGGTCCTAAAACGACCCCCCTGAATTTTTCTTGCATAACTTTTTAGCCATGCAGCGCATTTTGCTGAAACTTTCCGTAGCTAAGTATACAACAATTATACGTATGCTGTAAAAACTTCATTGAAATTGGTTGAGAAATCTGGGAAATCATGATATTTTGATGACGTCATGTTGGTGGAAAAACGATAAATGTTTGACAAATTGTAGAAAACAGAGTTTTGAAGAAAATTGCAAACACAATTAAGCAAAGATAAAAAATGTTATTTTCTTTAAAATGTCAATCTCGGATTTTCGAAACTTTGGGGTTTTGACCCCGAAAATTAACAAAAACGGAATATATGTGAGAGAACTGCAAATGGATAGTACTCAAACCAAATTTCAAAGGAATATCTCTATTTTGGACTGAGTGATGGCTCCCTAAGTGTAAGAAATTCATGACGTCATTTTTTAATAACTTTTTTGACTTTTTGACCAGATACGAATAAATAATTACCTTTTCTGTATTTCTGACACAAAACTAGTCTAGGAACATGCCTTTTTATTTACATTTATCAATTTCTCATTTTGAGGTTTCCTGACAAGAGCAAAATCGCTGTTCTGGACGTGGTCGATCGAGGTCATTCGCTTGACCTGGAAGGTCACTCGTTGACCCCAAACCTAAAAATTGCATACCTTTAGATTTAAAACATGACAGGCAACATGTTTGTTCTTACCGTGTTGCCCTATGTAGCTTGGTTTGGAAGTTAACAGCAGGGGTCGTTTTAGGACGCCCCCCCGTTGGGCGAAGGGGAAAAAATATCCCGTAGGGCGAGGGTTAAATGCAAAACGCTGGATTGGCAGCGTCTGCCGTCTACGTGTCATAATATGAATGATCTCAAGCCGAGAAAGTTGCCGCTTTATATCTAAAACAGTGTCTAAGGTAGAAGGGTGCTTCACTAGAAGACTTGGCCACATATATAGCCGCTGGCTTTGCATTCATAATTAAGTCGATTACCGGGTGCGATAGACTAGATCATTTCACGGTTTTCAACAAGCTTCGCTAACTCGCAGCTGCCCACACACACACACACACACACACACACACACACACACACACACACACACACACACACACACACACACACACACACACACACACACACACACACACACACACACACACACACACACACACACACACACACACACACACACACACACACACACACACACACACACACACACACACACACACACACACACACACACACACACACACACACACACACACACACACACACACACACACACACACACACACACACACACACACACACACACACACACACACACACACACACACACACACACACACACACACACACACACACACACACACACACACACACACACACACACACACACACACACACACACACACACACACACACACACACACACACACACACACACACACACACACACACACACACACACACACACACACACACACACACACACACACACACACACACACACACACACACACACACACACACACACACACACACACACACACACACACACACACACACACACACACACACACACACACACACACACACACACACACACACACACACACACACACACACACACACACACACACACACACACACACACACACACACACACACACACACACACACACACACACACACACACACACACACACACACACACACACACACACACACACACACACACACACACACACACACACACACACACACACACACACACACACACACACACACACACACACACACACACACACACACACACACACACACACACACACACACACACACACACACACACACACACACACACACACACACACACACACACACACACACACACACACACACACACACACACACACACACACACACACACACACACACACACACACACACACACACACACACACACACACACACACACACACACACACACACACACACACACACACACACACACACACACACACACACACACACACACACACACACACACACACACACACACACACACACACACACACACACACACACACACACACACACACACACACACACACACACACACACACACACACACACACACACACACACACACACACACACACACACACACACACACACACACACACACACACACACACACACACACACACACACACACACGCACACGCACACGCACACGCACACGCACACGCACACGCACACGCACACGCACACGCACACGCACACGCACACGCACACGCACACGCACACGCACACGCACACGCACACGCACACGCACACGCACACGCACACGCACACGCACACGCACACGCACACGCACACGCACACGCACACGCACACGCACACGCACACGGCACACGCACACGCACACGCACACGCACACGCACACGCACACGCACACGCACACGCACACGCACACGCACACGCACACGCACACGCACACGCACACGCACACGGCACACGCACACGGCACACGGCACACGCACACGCACACGCACACGCACACGCACACGCACGCCTCATTTGCACATGTACTGGACTGCGATGTAAGCGAGAAGTTTATTGTCTAGACAGGCCAAAGTGGTGTGTGCCAGAGTGAGGAGATGTGAGCCGTAGTGAGACGGCTGTATGATGTATGACCATGTGAGTGCGACAACGTGCAATGCTATTTGTATTGATGTGTTTTTGTGCGTGAATAAATTAGTCCTTCGGTGGGACAAACGAGAAAAAAAACTCGCAGCCGGCCTGTGTGACAACAGACAAACAGCAAATGCTTAGACCGTATCCTTTTCGGCACACCTCCTTAAAGTTGCTGCATATAAGTACCTAGTGAGGCAGTTTTCTCCATAGAACACTTAATCACTGTAATGGACACGACACAACACTTCAAAGCACCTTTAGTGCTGTTTAAGTGAAGATTGTATCATGCTAGATGGGTTTGGTCAACTGGTGTCGCTGATCCAGTATGCCAATGAATAGCATTAAAGGGACTAAAAGGGACTATCCCACCTTAACATTATATTTGAGTTGAGATAGCCATTTTGATGGATTGACATTGAAATTAAGTATGGTAGCAGTTAAAACAACCACAATGATCTAATAAAAAAGATACTCAAGTTTGATTTTGACATCTGTAAACAAATAAGGCCCATGTGTATTTGAATAGGGCCTCTAAACCGACAGCGTCGTGCTCTTTACCCAACTGGTAATGATAGTCGACTTGCTTTAAGGTCAGCCTTGAAATATTTTCGTCCTTTATTTCTCGATCCCCGGGTGGTTCGCAATCTAAGACAATCTAGACACCGGGTGGTTCGCTTTTTCTGCGCAATAGATGTCGACAAAAAAGTGTGCTATACATTTGGCAGCACAAAGGATTTCCGTTATTAAAAAAATCATATGACGTCACCAACCCAACTTTCCGCTTAAAACTAAAGGTTCTTCTTCCAAGATCTTCCAAGATAATTTTTTTTTAGGAAAAAAAAACAGTTCACGAACATGTTCAGCTGACCTCGCCTGACATGTAGACATAGATTCGACAACTTTCAAAAAGGTGGGACAGTCCCTTTAAGTGACAACAGTTAGATGGTTTTGGGGTATATAGTCACTAGACGAGTATGCTAATGTTATTAAATGCATTTTAACATTCTGAAGTCATATTCTAGTGTTTGTACATTAGTGAGAACATATACTTCAGATTTACGTCGGATGCTTCGGAAGAGGTAAATTTCTTTGTGCATCTGTGTAGCACATAATTGTCTCACGGAAGCCGTTATCGGATGTAATGTATGCATGTATGTATGCATGTATGTACGCATTTACCTCGTGGGCCGTGGGGCATCCAACATTGGCTTGGCTATTACGCCCCGAGTCAAGTAAGGGAGTTAAACATGCAGGAAAAGCAAATACACAGTTACATAGCCTATAACCTAAAACCACAAGCATTCACATACGTCTCGACACACACGGGTCACTGATATCAGTCAGGTTAACGGTCTAAGAGCTGCGAGATGTCAGGTGGGAGTCCGTTGTACAGGGCGGGTGCCCTGCAGCAGAACCGCCGCTTTCCGGCCTCAGTTCTGGAGTGGGGGACGTGCAGCTGCTGGTCCTGCCTGGTGGATCTGGCGCGGACAGAGCTGTTCGCGTGGAAGGGCGCCGTCTTAGTAAGACTGATTACCGAGCGGACGCGAAGCGCCCGTGAGGTTTCTCGTCAACTTACTGGACAAATTTACATTAGACCCGGCCCGAACAGGCCAGAACCGGCCCGACCCGGCCCGACCCGGCCCGAACCGGCCCGAACCGGCCCGAACCGGCCCGAACCGGCCCGAACCGGCCCGAACCGGCCCGAACCGGCCGTACAGACGCTTTTTGGAAGCTAATAACTTTGCAACCACTGCTCCAATTGAGATCGGGTTTTTAGCATTAGATAGGACCATCAAATTAATTTTATTTTGGTATGGTGCGTTCTGATAGGGGTGGTACCACAGTGCGTGGCACACACAAACGTCGAGATGAACAAAAATAATTATTGATCAAAAATGGTATTATTAATCTTCACATTATTGCTTTATACGCTGAAGCATGCAGCGCTCAGGACGTACTCCATTTTGGCGGATTCGAGAAAAGAGATCATGAACAATTTAACCAGTAAGGCGCCGTAGTTGGCGACGAACGAGCGAGCGCGAAGGAAGTATGGGGAATTTCAACTCGATCGGGCAAGTAGTTTCTGAGATACAAAAAAGGGTGCGCAAGTGCGCACGTGCAGAGGCACCCACCTTTGACTTGTAGGAAAGTGGGGGCTGAGAGGTCCCTAACCACACACCAAATTTGAACATAATCGGATCAGCCGTTCCAGAGATATATAATAGGGGTGAGCACGTGCGCACGTACAAAGCCACCCCACCCCTGACTAGTGGAAAGGCGGCAGCTGAGAGGTCCCTAACCACACACTAAATGTGTACACAATCGGCTCAGCCGTTCCTGAGATACCGAATAGGAGTGTGCACGTGCGCACGTGCAGAGGCACCCACCCCTGACTTGTGAGAAACTGGCGGATGAGAGGTACCTAACCACACACCAAATTTGAACACAATCGGCTCAGCCGTTCCTGAGATATATAATAGGGGTGTGCACGTGCGAACGTGTAGTCACCCCACCCTTGAGTTGTGGGAAAGTGGCGGCTGAGTGCTGAGTGGTCCCTAACCACAGACGAAATTTGCACATAATCTTCCCAGCCGTTGCGCAGTTATTGCGAGAAAATACTTTTCAACATTCCTCACGCGGCACGCGCCACGCACAGTGAGTCGGCACTGGTCTCAAACAGGGTAGGTTAGATGGGGCTGCTCAGCAAAGAAGTCCGCTTGTCAATGGTACGTGCGGTTGCAGAGATATGAGCTTCTCAAAAGCGTCGCCACGGGCCGGGCCGGGTCGGGCCCAGAGTCCGCCATGGGGCCGGCTCGCCTTATGGGCCATGGGCTGGGCCTGGGCCGGGCCAGGGCTGGGACTCAACTTTAAGGAAATCACTGGGCTCCGGGCGGTCCCGGGCCTGATAATTTTGAAGTAATGCACGCGTCGCACAGGCTCAGGTCAGAGCTCAAAAATAATTTAACCAGCAGTTCACTTCACTTCCATAGCAAGACACATGTGAGTGGTATTGAGCTCACCATAATACATATTGATTGAATAGGGTATCAACACTCAACTCAATGATAACAGTATTATCAGAGTTATATGCAATAGTAGTTAGTACCAGCCCCCGCCAAATGTTTGACATTGCTAAGTGATGACGTCACTAAATTCATGGTCCGTGATCTTCAACACACGAGCCAACAGGGAAATTGGTGTTTTGGGGATGACCCCATGAAGATCCTACTGGGAAAATGTTGGCTTACCTTGCCTTTATGGATTGGTAGAGATGTGCTGATTCCAAAACCAGGTCAGTTTGGTCATATAGTCCCAGACATAAAGCCTTGGTCATACATCCTTAGTATAGTCATACAGCTTCAGAATCAGTGACGTATGATCTGCCTAACCTTTTGTTATAGTAACCTTGGTTAGTACTAGAGAGTACAGAATAACGACACCTACTAATGCTCAGTCATCATGTACATGAACACCTGAACAGGGGTGTCATGTCCTGAAAATAATTGGTAGGGCCTCAATGCTAACTTTATATATTTGAAGGTCATTCTTACCATGCAACGTCATAGGCCTAATGTTAAATTGGTAGGGCCCTCCTGCTTTGTACTTGATTTTAGAATCATTCACAGGAAATTCAAAGTTCAAACCCCTCAAACAGTTTATGAAACTTCAAGTGTTTTAAATGTCGCTGTCAGACATATAACAGGATTAAATCTTACCCAGTTGATAATTCATTTTCAATCAATCTTTTGATCCGTTTTGTCGAAGCAACACCCCATTCCCGATGGGCCACCTAACCAAGGCCGTATAAGTACACCTAACAGGTTAGTTCACACAGCTCAAACGTTGCATCTTTCAAATCGAAAGCTACCATTTATTTTATGACGTATGCAGTTTCCAAACTGGCACCAATTGACATTTTTAACATTTATGGCTAAAAACTTGCATTTTTACGTCGCGTACATCAATGGAAAAAGTATTGTATTTGAGCATATTAATGATTAAAACTCTCATTGATATTATGGCTACGGGGCAATGGCTACGTCATTAGTTTATAATGATCAATCATTTGTCGGCATAGATGATATGTACCTGTTCCAGTAGCGCTTCTAAACTCCTCTAACCTCCTTCAAGTTGCTCAAACTTGCAGTCCTATCCTATTATAGACAGTTGCAAGTAGGAGCAACTTGGAGGAGGTTAGAGGAGGTTAGAGGCGCCACTGGAACAGGCTATTCAATCACTATAACCCATTTTCGATCTGCTCTACAAATCTGCCTATCTCAGTTCAATATCCCATGTAAAGGTGACCCTTTAAATGAGCTTCAATCTTTCATGTGGATCATGTGTTCGCCCCTGTAGCTCAGTGGGAGAGCGCTGGACCTCTGACCTATCCCGGTGTGGCAGCCCGGGTTCGAGTCGCTTCGGCTCTAGCTGTTTGCTCCTGACTGGGATGGCCTGCCGCCGGTGGCAGCGGTCGCACTCAAGGTCAGGTGACGTCAGTGAGCGGGGCAGACCGTGTCCAGGTATGTCGGGCACGTAAAACTTTCACCTCTAAATTCTGCCGGCCAACAGGAATTGCGCGATCGGGTGGTGAGGTCAGGACCTGCGCAACAAGCTCTGCTTAGCGTGGGTATTGACCTTGAAAATCCATCCATACAAAACATTCGGACTAAATTAAAAAAAACAAAAAACATAGATATTGCTTTGAAATTCGGTGTGGTCATCGGCATATATTTTTCTGGACATTAAATTGGGTGCAAAGACGAGCCCATGCTCCGAAACTATGTGACCGATCTGGGTCATTTCTTCACCATTCGATCTGGTGTGACCAAAAATGGTGCCGTTTTGGATTTTATACAGATTGGTGCACTCTAAGTAGACCAAATTATACCAAACCCACCAAAAACCGTTTTGGGTGTTTTTGGTCAAATTTGATCCACTTAAAATGAACCAAAATGGATAAAACTCAGAAAGACACTGTTTTGGACGACGCCGGATCGAATGGTGAATAAATGACCCAGATCGGTCACATAGTTTCGAAGCATGGGCTCGTCTTTGAACCCAATTTAATGTTCAGCAAAATATATGCTGGACATCGTCTACTTATCGCTGGATGTGGCACTTGTTTGTCTACCAAAAAAAAAACGCGACCATCCCCCAATGGAAAATGCAAATGGCGGCACTGCGCAGTCACACCTGACGCGACGGCCTAGGATACTGTTATCTCCGTAACATGTTGACTCACATTTGTGACGTCAGAATCCTATTCGGTTTTGACCAATCGACTCGCTTCATGGATAGATGGATGGCCGTTAGCTCACTTGTTCCCGTGACGTTTTGCCATTCGCTCATAGAATAGTAGCGAGTAGCGAACTACAGCGTCATTGCTTGTTGGTGTCGGACGCACACGTGGGTTATTGTGATGATTTCCAAGCAGCTAGGCGCCCTAACCCACCAAGAACAATTGAATTGATCTCACGGTGGGAATTTTGTTTTGTGTAGCATTGACACCATTTTAATGATATGATAGGAAGGTCAGATCATGATTTTAAATGTTATTCCAAGACACATTTCCTGGTTATGACCCCCGATGTAACGGTTTTCTGGCATTGTTCTGAATTGTTGTCCTGAAAAAATAAATGATGTGCTTAGGTAGGTATAAATTGCTTGTCTGCATGAGTGCATCGGTTAATGTACCTACCAAGAATTGTCAGCACATTTTGATCTGGGGAAATAGGTTTGGCAGTTTATTCATCATTATTCATTAGTAGATCAGTATTTCTTGTTTTTGGCCTACCAACAGGTTATTTGTGTACTGTTCCTTTGCAAAGATATGTACTCATGGGCGTAGGAACAAGGGTGGGGGGGGGGGGCAGACCCCCAAAGATTTTGGATTTTAACATTACGCCTATGGAAATAATCGACTTCAGAATGCCTCCTCCCCCCCCCCCCCCCCAACTTGAACATAGTTCCTACGCCCCTGTATGTACTCCTCCACCAACAAAAAAGTAGAATTCCTGCCCGGGGGGCCTGGGAGAGCAGGCGCGTAACCACCACTGGGGTCACTGAGGATCAGTCCCCAGTAACATTTTCAGATTTTAACATTACGCCTATGGCCGTTGCATGGAAAGAATCGACTTCAAAGTGCCTCCGTCCCCACCTACTTTCGGAAGGTGGTTACGCCTATGCCTGGGAGCCAAACAACCACAGCAGTTGTTGCGCCATAAGCCACAATTATGACGTGCTTGTGGCTTGCCTGTGTTTTCTTTTGGCAATTTCAGCTTATTATTTCTGTTAAGAACCTGCAATTTCTGATAAAAAATTGTCAGTGTTTTCTTTTGCCAATTTCAACTCAGTATTTTGCTAAGATAATTATTGCATTTTTTTTGGTGAAAATAGGATATGCTTAATCTGAAGGGGCCCGACGGTCCTGGGCCTCAATATTCTAAATTTGACCGGGCATGGTCCGGGCATGGACTTGGTGTTCATGGGCCTGGGCTGGGCCGGGCAGAGGGTTGGTGGGACCGTGGCGAACACTGGTCGGGCCGGGCCGCTCATAATCATATTTTTCCCATACACCACGGAAGGACGAGCGAGCGCTTCGCGTTCACTCGTAATACAACTTAATTTGTATGTTGGCATGCATGGAGGCCTGACAATTTTTATGGAGGACGAAAAGGACTAAAAGGACTATGTGTTACTACCACGTGTGCTCCCGTACCGGTTCATATTTCAAACCTGTTTTAGCTTTACCAGAGCGCGCCCGCTCGGTCATCGCCCAAAAAGGCGTTTTACTGGTATAGGACATTTTTACATGTTCTTGCACTTTGTCTCATACGCATTATTTTACACTATACGTTTCAAACATTTAATCTTTTAGTTACGACTTTTAAGTATAAATATCATGCAAAATTGCATTAACTTCAATAGTATTTATTAGTATACACAACCTTTATTTTGCTGCCACAAATCAACTATGGTTCACTACCTTGATAACTAACCAATCGCTTCATCTGCCGTTTACTTTTACGGCAAATTGAAAATGTGCGTTCTTCGCAATTAGTGCGAATGAAAACGCAATGTGTTAATACCGATAGCACTGTCTTGGTTTCAGAAACAGCCATCTAGAAGATTGTTCGTGAAACTGTTCCACAATTCACACATCAATGGTGGTCTGTCGCACAGGTGTAGCTGACAAGGTGGACACGACCTGGTGGTTCGCTTGATGTTTCCAACTGTTAGCATTGTGGTATGTGAGGATATTGTGGATAGTGAGCAATTGATGCTTCGTTTGTGAACGGAACTCGACGAGAAAGCACTCACTTGTGTCAACAAAGAGTAGAGAACTCAACATAACACAGCATGACTCATTCCGGTTAAGAGGTATGCTTCATCAATTATTAATGACTACTGCAAAGTGCAAACAAGTGGGGCTAAGCGTCAAATGACGACTTAATCGGTAAGGATTTAGTCCTAAGCGAGCTAACAACAGTGGGATACAGTGTATGATGGGGCTAGGGCGCAATGTGAAACAGCTCAGAAGACATGGTAGGAATATATACACAATGTCCACGAAATAGCTCTGGATTTGCTAAATTTCTTACTGGAAAGGAATGTTTTATTTAACTGAACGCATGTTGAAAGGAAGCGAGTGATCATTTGGTATCTCGGACGAGGTTAACATCGCGGTCTCATATAGAGGGTTTCTGGGATCGTCTGTTTCATATTGGTTTCCTTCTATGTCTGATCTATCTTCTTCTGATATTTATATTATATCTGAAACACTGAGGTCTTGTACTAATGTCCTATACAAGGCCAAGGCCAGTGAATACCAGCCCTGATACTCGTCAGCTAACTCTCGAACACCACATATATACACACATGGCCTCCATCATGGCGTTAGGACCCGACCCCTACCCGCATCCCACACCGTGCCGGCCTGAGTGGAGCAGCGCGTCTGACGCCGCTCGGCGCCGCCGCGGCCCGCCACCGTCACCGACTGGTGAGTCAGTCACAGAGCGACCTCACCGCCGACCGGCCGGCCGCGGCCCGTCACCGTCACCGACTGGTGTGGCAGTCGCAGAGCGACCTCACCGCCGACCGGCCGGCCGCGGCCCGTCACCGTCACCGACTGGTGTGGCAGTCGCAGAGCGACCTCACCGCCGACCGGCCGGCCGCGGCCCGTCACCGTCACCGACTGGTGTGGCAGTCGCAGAGCGACCTCACCGCCGACCGGCCGGCCGCGGCCCGCCACCGTCACCGACTGGTGTGGCAGTCACAGACCGACCTCACCGCCGACCGGCCGGCCGCGGTCCACCGTCACCGACTGGTGTGGCAGTCACAGACCGACCTCACCGACGACAGGTTCCCTGAGCCGGCCGACCCCGTGGGCGGGCCGCAGCGGTGAGATGCCACTGTCAGCGTCTCGCTCCGGTCGGCCGAGGATAGCAGCTGTGGCGACCTCCCACCGACCGACAGTGTCGGAGACCATGTGACCAGATCGGAGGCAAGATGAGGCTGGCAGTCGTGGTCACGGCCACGGTCCTGTTGTGCTCAACATTCGCTCTGGACACAGGTAAGCATCTGACGGATTTATTCTTTTAATGATTATTTTGGGGAATAATCACACTGGTTCCAGTTGTTGATTGCTGGTGTGCTGCTACCTGAAAAGTTAAACCTGCAGGCTGCATACACCTGTCTATGAAGCATTCAGCTAACACCATGCAAGCCCTGATACGCTGTAAAGCCAGATAGTTAATTTAGTTATCAGGTCAGCATGGTACCATGGCATGATACAATGGCGGTCATAGCTAAACATGTACTAGGAACCCTCAGAAAGATCTCAAATCCAGAGGATTTGAAGAGTTTTGTTTTTAAACGATGGTGATTAAATTTCGAGTTAACTGACGGTCTGTTAAAAATAGCCTCACACGCGATGCAACAGCACAAATAGCGATTTCGGCGCGGAATAATGGAGAATCTGTAAGATCCCATGACTTGCAAGTATTGCAAGACTATGCAATCGTATATAATGGATGGCTGTAATGAGCACTGTGCAGAGAACAATAAGATATAGCCTGTGCTCCTGTTATGGTTAATTAAAATTAATGAAGAAAAGATGAAATACAACGCTAATGGTTAGTATAGAAAATATTAAATGCAACGCTAACCATTAGTGTTGCATTTAATATTTTCTTCATTATTTTTAATTAACCATAACATGAGCACAGGCTATATTCCTATATTGATATGCAATCGTGATAACGCCACCCGATCGTATGAATGCTTCAGTGATGTATTATATGATAAATTATCAACCCGGCCCTTTGTAATCGGCAGTCCTATCCGATTGAGACCAACTGCTTGCTTATGAGAACTGAGGCCAATTTCACAAATAAGTTAGTAATTACACATGTTTGTGATTACAAACGCAAGAAATATGGAAAACCTCACAAAAAGACATTTCACAAGCATTCACCACCTCTGAATTACCGATTGTAAAGGAAATGGTAAACACAAATGTTAGTACAGCAGAAACCTTGAAATCCAGAACGTTTGTATTACACTTGATGCTAACTATAAATAATTTGATTGTTAAAAAATTGATTTAACAAATATTTACATTGTGGTTTATTTTTGTTATTCAAAATAAAATTATTTATAGGAAAAATTATATTTTAATTAACATTTCATCGGAATGAAAACTCTGATCGTAAAAATACTGCTGGGTAAGCAATTAGAGTAAACAGAATTTGGCCATTCACCGCGAGGCGGAGCATAACAACAGAACTACTCACAAAAGAAAGATCAATGCATTTCTCGATCATTTTTTCACCTAACCTAGCCGATTTCCTACGTCGTAAAGGGCGAAGATTCATTGCACATTTGTTGTTTGTTTGTTGGGGCTTAAGGGCGCGACGCTTCATTGCACATTGCACAAGACATCGTTGACCGCTGCAATTATATCGCATTTCGGTTTCTCCGCGCGGAGGCGCCCCTCACATCATGCGCAATCGGTAAGGTGCACTGTGACTGGACTTCAAAGCTGGAGATCCCTGTTCGACTCTTTCGGGAAATACTTTGTTTTGGCAGCTATACCTATTTATAACTAAACCATTATCCTAACAACCTCGGCAACGTAACAACCTTACCAAGAATATAACCTGAACAGTCAAACAACGTCAACTATCAATGGAGTTTCTGAAATTCAGAACCCCTGACCCACTGGAATTACAAGTTTGTAATTGCAAACATTTCCTCACTTCCGTCAACTTTTGAGAAATAGAACATGTGCAATTGCAAACATTTTTACAAACAATATCTGTGTAAACTAGTTAGTAAATAGTAAATTGAGATTTACTGCCCTGGGGTTTTGTGAAATCCAAACTATAAACATGTGTAAAAATTATTTGGAATAAAAAGAAATTCTTTGTAATTACAAACTTTTTTGCTTTGTGAAATTGGCCTCTGACATGCTCTTAATATACTGCTTATATCGTGCATTAAATGCGGTGACCGAAGACGAAAGAGTAATTAGTAAAGAAACACTTTTGTTGACAAATTCATGCAAAGCACCTTCACTTTCAGACATAAGCCGATTTGCTTGACAGCTGAATGCATGCATGGCTTCGGTCAATTGTAACGACCGGCACTGTTACAAAATCAGGAGAAGCCCATTTGCTACCAGTCGAACGAAGAGCCCCATTCCGGCAGAACAAGATCTTCGGAAAGAAACCGTTTGGAAGCGGGTCTATTACAATACAATGAGCCTGGGCGCGTTCGGAAGGCGCACAATTTCGCGAAAGACTTCGCCAAATTTCTCATGGTCGTTCGGTAGGAATTTCGCGACAAATTCGCCGGGTTCGCCGTATGTGCGTCATATGTAGGTATCTTAACAATTATTTCATAACAATTATCTTTGGTTGTCAGCAATTATTTTGAGAGAGACTACTATTAGTGATGATCACAGATGACAACAAATCAAGAATACAAAACTTAATGTGCATCACCATTGGCCATTGTCATCACCACCATTAATAAGCAATGAAATATACAATTAATAGGTTCACAAGTAGACATGATAATTGATATGCATCTGGAAGCATGCCAAATATTATAACACAATTACCAATTATGAACCGTGGTTAATGTTCGCAGATTTCCATCTATATCGGTGGTTCTCCGCTTACCCATCTCCTAAATGTGGGCGGCAATCTTTGAAAACACCGCCGTGACATGCTCCGGCGATTCCACGTTATTTCACGAAATCCCGCGCAAAATGTCTCGTTTCGTGCTCACCGTACGGCCAATCGCAAAAGATTTCTCGAAATGCGTGTGAAAATGGCCCTTACGAACGCAGCCGAAGTCACAGATCTTGTCTGCCACCTAGACTGTGCCGCAGTATCTTGGTGCGTTGCGGGTCAGGCTACCCTAATTTATCTGCCTGCCACCTATACCTACTGTATCGCAGCGCTGTAATCTCCAAGGTTCTGGTTAATCTCACCTTTCACCGCCGCCTACCACGGACAGCATGATGCCATTAGGGTGCTATTTTGCTCTCAGTGAAACTTCCAAGTGCCAGTCTGGTATATGTTAGGCCCTCGCAGTGAATGTTTCA
>JAXIVJ010008472.1:27500-50000 GCA_036785665.1 Chirona hameri
TTCGACAAAATAGCTCGTGAGCGCTGATAGCAGCTGCCGAACAGAGCCTTGACGGCCATGTTGTTTCTCGACGGTTTGTTAACATTATTCGTTTGGATTGTTTATTGTCTTAGGTGCGCCGTTTTACACGTAGTGGCGATCGTTTTATCGTATCGAACAAAAAATAAGAAAAAAGAATATAAGTGAAAATTCAATTAAAGGGGCTCCAGGTGTGAATTTTATCGTATCCAACAATGAAACCAATAGCTTCTTACCGTAAGACAAATATTTTTGACATTCTAAAACAGTACACACTCCCTTTAACCCTGTTCCCTGTGGGCGGCCAACATTTCGTTAACCTGCGGGGATAGGGGAGGGGGGGGGGGGGGGGGGGGTAGATTCTGCCCCCCCAGAGATCTCGAGAACTGCTCGGTCGATTTCGATGGAGAAAACTCCATTCGATTCGTCATGGCAAGATCTTTCTTTTTGGACCCAAATTTGGTTTTTGTTTAAAAATGGGGAGTCAGGGAACACAAAATACGCAATTGTTTTTTAAAGGTCATTGCGGCCATGTGGTTTGACCGATTGTCATGCCCTAAACATTTTTGAGCTTCGAATGTACTGATCTTTAATATGAAAAAATACCAGAACCAAAATATAAAATCATAGGCGTATTCAGGGGATGCAAAATAGGGGGATTTTCTGATAACAAATGTGCTGTTCGTGATTGTTTTGGACGACATGAACGTCACATTGGGCATTATTTGTTGTAATTTGTTAAATGTAATATATTGTTCATAGGCGGATCCAGGAAAACAACGTGGGAGGGGGGGGGGGGGGGGGGGGCACCATGCGCGTAACGCTTTTTATCATCTTACTAATTTGAAGTTGGACTTAATTTGAGGGAGGGTATCGTCTCCCATTTTTTTTTGTACCTGAGTGCGTCTCTGCCTAAAAATGTGTACAATCCCAGTATTTATGATGCATATTGCATTGAAAGTGTTTCTGATGCATTTATTGCACTGCAAACTACGAAGGAAGTATACGCCGCACAACCGCATTCGTAACACCCTCCCCCCAAAACAGGAGCCTGGCAGCGCCTCTGCTAGACGATTTTGTCAAAATTTTGACACCACACGCGCAATTAAATTTTGGGAAAAGCCACAAAGTTGCAAGACGCTAAGCTTAGCGGTTTAGAAGCGGCAAGTGAAAAACCACCGGGGGACAGAATCTGCCCCGCAGGGATAGGGTTAAATGATAATTTCCGAAATTCACCTCATGCTTCCGATGTGAAACCACTTTTCGGGATGACTTGAGGCGCTGCACGCAAATATGACACCATAAATGCTACATCGGATCAGGTTTTGTCAGTTGTGGATGGCTGATGCGGTCCAAGGAAGACGGCGACTTTAATTTTTGCCTGTCAACAACAGCTCTAGTGCGGATTTCAGCACGAAGCAGGAGACCAAATCCAATAATGAACCTCGTCTTGTCAACCTTTCGCAAAAAACACTGAGCCAGACGTTAACCAGCCTCTTGGAAAAAGGTCCAAAGTTCAACCTATCACAAAAAGTTACCCCCTCGCTGATACACTCGGTGAAGGCTGGAATAGAACGTCCCTTTTATGGCCTGAAATGGAAAAACGTCATTGAAGAAAATACAAGGAGTGAAGCAGGTCCCCAACACCGGCAATCGGACTTCATCGGAGAACCATCACATACGCCACCAGCCAACTCGGAAGAAACAGAGCCCCCAAACAATAGCATGCCTCATCCCTTCTTCCCGGACAGTGGAGCACGACAACCTCCGAACGTATCCAGAGAAACCGAAGACAACCTAGGAAGAATTAAATCAAAGATACTTAACCTTTACCGAGGAATTGGAGAAAATGAGCCAAAAAACTTCACCAACGACCAGATAAAAGAGCTTGACACACTGAAACGCGAAGAGAGCATCATCACAAACCCTCCGACAAGTGCAAACACCTAGCAATAATGGACAAAGATGAATACATAACAAAGGCGGAAAGGATAGTGCAGACCTACAACAGCATCAAGAAGAACCCAACGCCCAAGCACGAAGAAGAAACGAAGACCCTGATGAAATGAACGATCCACAACAAGATCCCAGCTGACTACCTCCAGAAAATCCTTCCACAGCACGCTCGTACTGCATAATTCTACGGACTCCCGAAAACTCACAAATCCGGTAACCCCTTACGCCTCATAGTGTCTGCCTGTGGTGACCCCTTGGATAAGCTTTCTTGGTTCGTACAGGTCATTCTCACCCAAATTATCCAGTTCATACCAGCACACCTTAACAATACTGAGTCGTATCTAACTCGCATGAAATATCTCTTCCCGACCAGCATTCCAACTAATAGCATCATATTTAGCCTAGACGTCGCCAACTTGTATGTAAGTATCCCAATCCAAGAGGGCATTGATGCAGTCATAGATTTAATTGAAACCAACCTGAACAAAATAAATACGTTTGGAGTCACGATAAATGGCATCCGCTGTCTTCTCACACATGTTTTAAAGGGAAATAATGACCTTTTCCCACAACAATGGAGTTAGCACTTGAAATCGCCAGACGAGACCAAAATATATTGTAAATTCATCACATTTTGCATGCAAACTTTCCTACCGAAAGGCATTTCAAGTTATAGTTGATAAGCGTTCCACACTTTAAACGACCGGTACTTGCAAGTACTTTTGGTCCTCATCAAACTGCGGGCTTTTCCCGTATTGCTTTTTTACGCAATGGAGTGGAAAATATATTGTGCGTTCTGCTTGTTATGATTATATGCCCGGCGATCCTCTAAAACTAACAGCGATTGGAAAAAGTGGCAATAAAATCGGAAGCTCATCGATGCACATCAACGGCGGCATAGTTAGTGGTTGCGACCCTCAATTTGTGAAAATCGCTTCATTTGTTTTCAACATTAGGAGTTTTGTATAATTTGTATGTGGCTGTATATAACACTATGCTTTATATTATCATGACAAAAATACTAATTTTTCCCCAAAAAACTAACAAACAATAACACAAAACTGGCAATTAAATCGGAAGCTCATCGATGCACATCGACGGCGACCTATTTAGCGTCGGCGATTTGTTTGCAAAGTCATTGTCATGCTTCTCGGCGCACTTAACCATTTGTGGCGAGTTGTTCCTGATTATATGCTGAGAAGGGTATCGTCAAAGGCTATCACCCCATATTCCCGTTTAGTATACCCTAGTCCCGTAGCAAGGTTCGTTAATGACGTCACTGGTGCCATTCTTGTGTAGCATTTCAAAATATATCTGATTTTGAGTTGAAAGCTAATTAAAGACTTATTCGAAGTATTTTTTTTTAGTTCGATTTTCTTGTTAATCATTATTAAAGGTATTTTATCACTGTATTTCATAGTAGTTGACACTTCAGAAACTTATGACGAATAATATTGTATCCAATATGCATTTCCCTCGCCTTTTGCTACTGTGGCGCATTGCCGAGTGCTTTGCGAATACTTGCTTGCCTGGGGTTCAAATCATTCCGCCCGTATTTCATTCGAGTTGGCATAGTTTGCATGTTGTTGTTATTCATGACTTATACTGATAGTCATGCATCACGGATGCTTCACGGATTGCTTCACGGATCAGTTTGATCGGAAACGTCACAGAGCCTCCAAAAATGCCGCACTCGATGTAAACAATGGTAGGGAAGGACGAATTTGTCAATGACCTTCATGAGGTACACAAGGTACTTGTTTTGTATTTTTTCCAGACTTACAACTTTGAATTTGGGAATAATTGTATTTAATTCTTAAATTTGAATAAAATAATTTTAAAACCATAACGGTAGTCTAAGAAATTGTTGCTAACAAAATCAAAAGGTCATTATTTCCCTTTAACAAATAATTACGTAAGATTCAATTATAAAATCTTCAAACAAACCTATGGTATAGCTATGGGCAACAGGCTAAGCCCCTCCGGTAGCCATTGCTTTCATGCACTCTTTTGAGATTAGTTTCCCCTCGACTTTGACATACGGTCCTATCCTTTAGGTGAGGTACATTGACGATATTTTAGGTGTGAGGACCCATGACAATTGATAGACTCACCCATTTCTTCAATCTCATGAACGCTCATCATCCCAGTATACGACTCACCATGGAACACACAGACAACACAGAACACCTAGCATTTCTCATAGGTGGGCACAGCTACTTCAAAATGTAACCTCGTTACTCGTTACTCCGTTACTCCAAAAACGTAACTCGTTACTCGTTACTCCGTTACATCGTCAAAAAATGAAACGGAAGTTACAGTTACTCTGTTACTCCGTTACATTTGTAAAACGAAACGAATGAACGATCGATTCCGACAGAATGAAGATAGAGAAGTGAACCGGTACCAATGTGTTTGTCTCGTCGAGCCACGTCTCCCAATATGCAGCATGACCATCTTGTGTCACCACCAAGGGCGTCACCGTGGGGGGACGGGGAGAACACCGTCCTCCAGTCGTCAGGCGGGGAGGGGAATGGTCCCCCAGTTTTGGAGACACAAATCCATACTTTGTTCGGAAATATTGCAGGTTTCAATATCATAAAAACATTTGGAAAAGGTAGCATTGCAATGGAAGAATGGAAGGGATCAGGACGATATTTTTACCTTTCTTGAGGAAAATTGACAGGAATTTAAATGAAATTTCGGTAGCCGAAAAACGGGCATATTATGGCGTTAATGTGCCCTATTTGTTGTTTAGGTACACTCTGTGCTTGCTGAAAGGAAACACCGGCAGATAGTTTTACGACATGAACGTTTTTGTGTGCAAATTTGCAGTCACTTCGACCGAATAGCTGCAAATAAAAAGCTTCTGAAAACTATGGCTATGTTCGGACCGCTTATACGTATATTTTCCCCCCTAGTTGACGCAAGACTTCGCTTCGCTCGGTAATCAAACTGTTTATGCCGGGTCCTGACCTGGGAAATATATCCATTCAAAAGCTTCGGACTATATTCATAAAATACAATATGCAAGCCATTTCGTTTAAGTTCTGTCCACATGCGTTCAAAATTTGCAAGCCGAAGTAACTTTCGGATAATTACTTCATCCATTACTCCAAGTACATGGGCTACTTCATCCGCATCCGTTTCGGCCATCCGTCCACAAACGACTACCCCGCACAACGAGCCAGCGGCGCAGTCACCGGTGCCGGGGCGATCCGTCCTCCTGGTACAGTTAATGGCAGCCCGGGTCGGCCAGCATGCAGAACAGTGAGATGCGCTGAGCTTATGAAGAAGATAGACACAAACACGCCAATGACGTTGCCTTGTATCGCGCCACCGACCTCCTACATATCTATCAAACCCCTGACCCTGACCCCATGACCACCGGCACCGAGCCAGTGTCTCCCGAAAGCAAAAAGCCAGTCCAGTGGCAGCCGGGTGGCGCATATAAGTTCTGATATTCACGGCATATTAAGAATAATTAGTATTGCAGTTTATTGTGATCATGGATCGACGCAAATTTTGCCTACGATAGTGCGACCCTACATCCCCACTAACATGCCACATTTCGCGGTTTTGACTGCAAGGTGCGCGGAGTTATTAAGCAATCGGATGACATCCGAACGAACAGACGGACAGGTGGCTGCCACTTCTTAGAATTAGTATGAAATATATTTATATGTAACACGAATAACTAGGATATTTAGGTATCCCAAATAGCGATGAGCAAATCGCCTGTCAGTGCCTATCGAATATAGCGTCGTTTTAACAATATGCCATGACGATTTCCGAAGAAGTTATTGTTTTTCATCCATCACCTGTTATAGTTTTAAATATACAAAATAAAGCTGGTAATTACAACTAAAAATGCGTTCCTAAGTAAACACTATAAGGTAAAAACTGATTTTCCTTCACATTGTCGCGAACCGTACTGATGGTTCATTCGGCACTTCACTACTCGTTACTCGAAGCTCGCCTTTATCATAAACTAGTGCCGTCAGCTTGCCGCCGGCCTATATCAGCTGACGAACATCGTCAACTTTTCGTGGCATCGAGATCGTGAGACAGCTACCTTTATCGCAGTCATTGCGCATTGCGCCGCATTAAGCAACAGCCCAACAGGTACGATATTTGGCAGCCCTTTACGCCATATGACGAGGGGCGTAGTAACTATGTTCAAGTTGGTGGGGTGGGGTGGGGGCAGGAGGCATTCTGAAGTCGATTCATTCCAAGCAACGCCCATAGGCGTAATGTTAAAATCCTAAATGCGTGTGTGTGTGTGTGTGGGGGGGGGGGGATGCCCCCCTGTCCCCCCTGTTCCTACACCTATGCATATGACATTTGATTTGTTACGTGTGTGTGTGGTGTCGCCGCCAGCCACTACGTGTCGGTCCGCTCAGTTCCAAATAATACAGAAGTTCTCACCAGCCGTGATATTGCAAACAAGACATAACGTACTCAAGAGGGTAAGCCCGTAACTGCTCGGCGCCACTGCGGCCACGCCCTGCCCGGCCGCCCAGACACAACTGCCTCGACGCCGGCTCCCCCGGCGCCAGGTCACGGCCGGCGAAGGTGACCTTGGCCGGCCGAGGGTCAACCGCCATACATAAACGTACGGGCCAACATCTACGTACAAGTACGACACTACAGTGTGTAAGGCATTGCTTGTGCTGGTGCGAATAAACCCGGGAGTGAAGAGAAACAAGTATAGGCAAAAAGTAACGGATTAACGGAGTAACGGAGTAACGGACTAAAACGTAACGAAGTAACGGACTACAAAAGTAACTCCCGTTACTCGGTCCGTTACTGTAAAATAAATATAACGAGTCCGTTACTTCGTTACTCAAAAAAGTAACTTCGTTAGTAACGGATTAACGGAGTAACGGACCGGTGCCCACCTATGGCATTTCTAGACACGTTGATTACTGTTTATCCATCCGGCAAGCACACCACATAACTTTACTTTAAGCCTATGGCTGCTCCTATTATACTGCACTACACATCAGCACACCCTATGAGCAGAAAGAAAGCAGTTCTCAACGCAGAAATTCAACGGTCAATACGAGTTTCATCGGATCAGGACACAACGGCACGCGGTCTTTACAGCATTTTTCAACTCTTCTCACGGAACGGCTACCCTAGTGATATAATCAGGCGCACAATCAAAAACAACAAACACTTGAAAAAGCGCGGCCCAAGAGACAACACCCGCAAAAATACTACCCAAATTCACATGCGTCTCCCATACGTTAACGAAACAATAGTCCGTCGAGTTAATGACATTCTACGCAACTCAAAAAACTCTTATCAAACCCGTCTGGATAAATTATAACTCCCTAAAGGAAAATATAGTATCATCGTCAATCCTCCATTCCCTTCAGGCAGCAAACGCTGTCACACTTGCGAGAACGGCCTTAAGGGAAAATGCAACGCAAAAAAGTGTAGTTTATCAAATAACCTGTAAGATTTGTGAAGTCCAGCGGCGAGATACATGTTATGTGGGAGAGAGCACTCGACTAGTGCGCTACAGGTTCAATGAGAACCTGAGCGACGCTAGCCTACGTAAGATGGACACACCGCTGGGCGAACACATCTTACAGTGTCATTCGGACCTCACTAACACCCAAATCAACAATTCATTCAGTATCAAACTTCTCGACACCGGCAAAGATTGTGCGGACTTCAAAATTAAAGAATCCATACGTATAAGACATCTGAAACCCAACCTAAACATCATGACGAGCTCTTGGCCCCTCACACGATAGATATATATCGCTGAGCATACGAAGATATTGGGTTTCTGTCTATTTGGGGACTTATGCGAATGGGAGCACCCCCCCGCTTTTTTTGGCATTAGGGTGAGAATTATGATATGACGATACATTACCGTGATATAATGACAAGCAATCATGATGTAAATTCGTAGGTATAGGCCCTCGAATTTGATCATGAAGCCTCAATGACTGCATTAATTATCATGGTGATGCTCTAGAGCGTGGTGGTGGTGATGCTCATGGTGATGCTCTAGAGTTTTTTTTGGGGGGGGTCTCTAGGTTGTTATTTCATAACGGCCCACGGACGGGAGGTCGGGTCGTGGCGCGTTTTGAAGTCACCACATATGGTGATTTCAAAGGGTGATATGACCTGGCCTCCCGTCTGTGGGTTGTTATGAAACACCGAGAAGTGTGAAGTGTAAAGGTATGTGTGTTTGTACATGTGTTATGCGAAATTGACTATGGGAACTCCACCGCGATTCGAAACACCGAGAAGTGTGAAGTGTGATGATGAAGCCTCAATGACTGCATTGAGGCTTCAATGCAGTCATTGAAACCTCAATGACTGCATTGAAGACGTACAGACACACATATAAAAAATTCCGTATATGTGTGTCTGTACGTGTATTATGCGATATTGACTATGAGTACCTCCAGGGGTGGTAAAAACGCTTCAAGTGGCACCCACCTAGCCTGGTATGGGAAAATTCGGCCCCCAGGTATAAGCACCGCGGCATGCACTGGCGGATCCTCTCACCGTGGAGGGCATCCTTTTTGTGGCAAAAAGGTACCCCCATTTTTATCTCCGCGTATTTGGGCCGGTCGCCTTTTTTTGGTATTCGAGCTTAAGAAATTAACTTTCAAATTCACAAAAAATGATTTTGTGGATTTTTTTTCTCTTCTTTTTTTTGGGTCACAAACACAAGATTTTGACAATCCGATATGGTCATTTTAAAGAGAATGTCATTTCCTTTCTTTGGAATTTTTTATTTGCAATTTGTTTCAAAACTCTATTTTCTACGATTGTTCAAACATTTATAGTTTTCCACCAAAAATGGCATGACATGGCGTCATTAAAACGTCATTATTTCCCAAAACACTATATCAATTTAATTGGAATTCAATGAAAAGACGTAGAAATGATGCAGCATAAGGTACTGCAAGTTTGACGTTGATAGCAATCATAGTTTTCAAATTATTGTGAAAATACGGGAAGGGAGGCAGATTCTGCCCCCCCCCCCAGCGGGGGCGCAGGTTAAGTGTCAACGGGGCTGCTTGAATTGCATCAGGTGCGCTGTTTTGTATATCATTGAAAGAAAGGGATACATACAAACGTCAAATTCAATCACTCGAGAGAAGAGCAAAAACTTCCGTTTTCATGAAGTTTTCTCCTGAGGTCATTGTTTTTCACGTTTAGTGCAGGGAACGCGCGGGGGTGGGGGCATACATGTATTGAATGCCCCTCCCAGATTCCTGTGGAGGGGGGGGGGGGGGGCGGCATTTGCCCCTGATGCCCACTGGATCCCCCAGTGCCAGCAATTACCGCCAAGGAGAGCCTCTGCCAGACACTTACCTAATGGAATTCATTTTCCCATTTCCAAATTTGTATAAGCAATTGCGAAAGTTGTGTCATACCGCGAAGCGGCGCGAAATTGCCCGGTTTTTGACTGTGGATAGCTGGGTTTTGACTGCTGCAAAGACAATTTGTATGATTTTACGATAAATTGGGAACGCGCGGCGGGGGGTACTTGTATTGAATGCCCCCCCTCAGATACCTGCGGGGGGATTTTCCCCTGATGCCCCCCTGGATCCGCCAGTGGCGGCATGAAGTGTCATTTAATGGCTCGAAATCGTGACCTTTCCTCACAGTGCGGTGACACATTTGACATGGCCAGTGTTCATCCAGATTCATCCGTTCGACCCCTCACCCATATCCGCCTCAATCCTCGTATCCGGCTCAGTGTTACTTAATGTATAACTGAAGACAACATGCAACTGCATCATATGCACACATACAGCGCATTGTGACATTGGCGGATCCAGAACGGGTGGTTGGGGGAAGGGGGGGGGGGGCAATTGCCCATTTTGCCCAACCGTAGATCTGCCACTGCATTGTGACCTGGTACAGCCAATACAGCCTGTGTAGCAACGACCCTAGCTGCAGGGGCTCCGTCACAGGGGGGGGGGGGGGGCATGGGGCCATGGGAGGACGTGTCCCCCCAACATTTTCGGATTTTAACATTACACCTATGGGCGTTGCATGGAAAAAATCGACTTCAGAATGCCTCCCCCAACTTTCGGAAGGTGGCGGCGCCCTTGCCTAGCTGCAGACGACGGAACACAGGCGTAGGATCAGGGGGCGGGGCGGGGGGGGGGGGGGGGCATGGCTGCCTCACTTTTCGACCACTTTCACTTCAAGCATTTTTAAGACAAAGATTAAAGAAATAGGTAACATGATGGATAGTTTGTATATGTTGCCAGAAGAATCTTGTTACTTATTTTGTCTACTCCGCTATAGCGAGTTATAGCGAGTTATAGCGAATTTAGTGGCGTCACTACGCACGAGTTTTATACCAAAATCAACGAAAATGTAACACCGTACAAATGCGATATTTTAAGAAAAAATGAAATCCAAAAACTTCAAAAGATAGAAAATGACAAGGGCTACAACATGGCTATCTCGGATGTCTGACATTTCGGATTTTTGACTCCCCAAAATTAAAAAAGTTTTTTTTTGGGGGAAAATGCCCAGAAAATCAAATTTTTCAAAGATATTAAAATACGGAATATATGTCAGAGAACCACATATGGGAAACTATCATGCCAAATTTCAGAATGATATCACATTTTTGACTGACTTATGACATCTAAAGTATGGGTATCTCATGACATCATATAAACAAATTGTGTTTTTTGCTTTTATTGACCAGATACAGACAAATATATGATACCACTGTATTTTTGAGACAAAACTAGTCTAGAAACATGCCTTTTGTATTTATATTTATCAATTACAATTTTTGACCTTCATTTACCTGAACTTGACTTGAACTTGAAATTAGCTTCACGTAAATGAAGTCAGGTGGTAAAATGACTATCGCTATCGAATTATACGTGGAAAATAACCCATCAAACATGGGTTGCATGACTTTCGTATATATTTTGAGCATAGTGACCTTTTGTGACCTGATCTTGACCTTGACCTTGGCCAACAATCTCACTTTAGCGCATGCAGGATGTGTATCATACCTTTGGAAGCACTTTGGGTGGTCATGGTCGTAAGCGAAGTCTTTGGATGGAAAATATGGCCCATAAACTCAAATACGGCGATTTTGACCTTTGGCCTGACCGTGACCTGACATTTGACCTCACTTTGAAATTTTAGAGCATGATTTGGATTTGTCTCATTGAGCACTTTTGAATTCCGCCTTGCGCGTCTCGCTGCGATCATTGGTTCGGAAGATAACCAGGGGGCGTTTAACGCCCCCCCCCTCCCCCCAGTCAATGGCGTTCGGCTGAGACCCCAGTCAATGCCGGGTTAACGGATCATATCGACTACCACTCGATGCATTTCACTCCACATATTCACATCACTGAAGGTATGGGTAGTAAACACAAATTCACAATGAAGAAAATAATTAAAGGAAAGCTTATCAAGGAAGGAAAGGAAACATCAGCCAATAACTTACACACGGTAAATCGCACAGACATAATAATAGTACCGATCGCTTCGGTGCATCATGACAGGTACAGTGGTGAATAATCAAAGGGATCGGCCCAGGCGCACAACCAGAAAGCACATTTCGAGAGGGGGGACACAGCTGTTGGGATCGTCATCTCCAGTCTAAAAGGGGCCTCATTTCCGACACAAAGGGGTGCACGACTTGAGGGGCGACACCTACACTCGCAGGGGCGACCCCCCGCAAGGCATGCAGGGGTGCCGACTGGACAGTCACAACGCATTATGCCGCCCCCGGAAGGTATCTCGTCGCCCTCGGAGGGCATCATGCCGCCCTGGGAAGACATTTTGCCGCCATCGAAAGGCACCATGCTGTCCTTTGAAGTTGGAAGGCATCTTGCCGCCCCCAGAGCGCATTATGCCGCCCTCAGAAAACGCCTTGCCGCCCTCGGAAGGCATCGGAAGACATCTTGCCGCCCTTGGAAAGCAATTTGCCGCCCTCATAGCGCATTATGCCACCCTTGGAAGGCATCATGCCGCCTTCGGAAGACATCTTGCCGCCCTCAGAGCGCATTATGTCGCCCTCAGAAGACGTCTTGCCGCCCTCGGAAGGCATTCTGCCGCCATCAGAGCGCATTATGCCGCCCTTGGAAGGCATTTTTCCACCATCAGAGCGCATTATGCCGCCCTCAGAAGACGTCTTACCGCCCTCGGAAGGCATTCTGCCGCCCTCAGAACGTATTATGCCGCCCTTAGAAGGCACCATGACACCCTCGGAAGACATCTTGCCGCCCTAGGAAGGCATCTTGCCGCCCTCAGAGCGCTTTATGCCGCCCTCGGAAGGCATCTTCCCGCCCTCACACATGTTATAAAGGGGGCGCCATATTTTGGGAGAGGGACGCACATGAGCTTGGGCCCTCATTGGCATAGGGGCGCACATACATATGCTGGCGGCAATGGCGTGCGAAGAAATTCACAAAGGACCAGGTCATTACCTTGAGGGGCGCCACCCGATCAACATGGGCGCCACCAATATTGACGAAAATTTTGCAAGCCTCTCCTTCCGCACCGTGCGGAAGGAGAGGCCCCTCCCGTCACTAGCCGGAAGGGGCGCTGTCACTGACCAGGGGCGCCGTCACGGGCCGGAGAGGGGGAGTCACTAGTCGGAGGGGTGCCATCACTCGCCGGAGGGGCGCGGTCACTGGCGGGAGAGGCGCCGTCACTGTCCGATGGGGCGCCGTCACTGGTCGGAGGGGCGCCGTCACTCGCCGGAGGGGCGCGGTCGCTGACCGGAGGGGCGCCGTCACTGGCCGGAAGAGCGCCGTCACGGGCAGGAGAGGGGCAGTCACTAGTCGGAGGGGCGCCGTCACTGTCCGGAGGGGTGCCGTCACTGATCGGAGGGGCGCCGTCACTGACCGGAGGGGCGCCGTCACTGGCCGGAGGGGCGCCGTCACTGGTCGGAGGGGCGCCGTCGTTGGCCGGAGGGGCACTGTCACGGGCCGCAGAGGCGCCGTCTACGGCAGGGGGCGCCCTCTCTGACCGGGGAGCATCCTCACTGGCCGGAGGGTCGCCGTCACTGATTGGAGGGGCGGCAGCTTTGCATGGGCGCCTCGGGTCCAAAGGATCAGGTTCATGCCCTGAATCACCGTATACTCGGTACACCACTGGCTGGCGGGCATGTTTAGTGTCTTTTTTAGTTTTTCCCTGGTTTTATTTTTTGGGAGTGTTTTGTTTTAGGTTTTAGAGGGTGCCTCCGGCGCCCTCTCAAAACCACCCAGAACAGACCCACTTTTTGAGGGGGCGACTTCGGCGCCCGCTCAAAGGTGTGTGTGTGTGTGTGTGTGTGTGTGTGGGGGGGGGGGGGGGGGTCCGGGGCACCCGGACCCCCCAGTAGCGACGCCCCTGCAGTTCACCCATCTTGTCATCACAAGAACTAAGGCCAGTTAACTATAGTTTGCTCCCTTCCTCCACTCGCATCTGGCTACAAATTCATGAACAGGCAGATGGGCAAACTGATAAACTGAAGTGAAATTGAGTGGTAACAAACTGAATTGAAACTGATATTGATGGGCAAACAGTTGATCAGCAATGCCTCGAGTTTCAATAATAGAGTTACAATAGTTGTTGGCCGTACACCACATCATACATGCCAAATGCTATTTCCACATTACCTAATTATCAATGAATAATGAATATACAAGTTCTATACTTCAATTTGAATTTTTGTTCTAATTATTTTTAAAAGCTTTCATTCAACTGTGGATAATTTTACTCAAACAAAATCATTTTGAGCACGTACCTACCAACACAGGATTATCCATCTTCCTATACTCTATAGACTCTTCGTTAATCACCACGGTAGATCAAATAAAATTGGGATGACAACGGCCTGCAAGCTAATCACACAGTATTGCCCAGGGTAATAGTATTGCCCCTTGTTGTGGTGGCGTTACCGTCAGAATATTGAGATATCACTTGGTAAACTTCACACGACCAAATCAACTTCCCTCATATTTCGCAAGGGGCCTGATAATTTCGTGAGGTATTTCCCAAGGCAGACGGGGGCCGCGAACGGTGGTTTGCGGCCCCTATGTTAAAGCAATGGAAGCGGCCCCCGCCACGATCCTGGCCCCCACCAGGATCCCAGAACTTTAGAGACATTTCAGGACACGTATTTTTGGCGATAATAATTTCTATCCGATAAAAATATATCGGCCGAAGGTTGGTTGGGGGTGGTGGTATTTGGGGTTCATAACTAGCAATGATAAAGAAAGAAACTTGGCAGCTAATTTGAAAAGTATGTGTAGTTGTGCATTACACTTTACATAATTGATGACCACAGAGCAAAACAGATTATTAAATTGGGACATTTTCGGACCCGGAGCAAGTTCTTGTGGGGAATATTTTGGCACCCACTATATATAGTAAGTTCGCACTTTTTAACACTCCTGAGTACCCCACCGCAATTCGGAACGTGCGCAAGCTGTGTGTTATATTTTTCAAAAGCATGTACTCTTCCTTGATAATGTGCTAGCCACGAAAGCTCGGATTTTTGCAATTCGTATATTTGGTATACAATAAAGATATAAAATATTACCGCCATATTATGATCATATTTCTTCAACTTATTATTCTCACAAGTTGAAGAAATCAGCTATCATCTCACACATCAAAATCAATATTTGTTGTAGAATGCCGCGATCAAAAGTACGGTTATGTTGCACCGTATAGTAACAAGCATTACATAATGTCACTGAGTTTCTATTTGTTAGAACTATCCCGCTACACTTCTTGCATACCACACCTCCTTCCATTATGCATTGGATAAAGCTAGTCATTACCTTCCTACTTTCATTTGAGAGACCGATTGGGGCTTCAGTCTCTTCATTCCGTCTCTGAATACAATCACCTTCCACGATCATCTCTGTTTCACAATACAAGCCTGTCCTGTTGTTTTGCGGTGGCATGAACGTCCGTCCAAGACGTGATCGGTTCCGCATGTTTTCATCATCATAGTGTGATGCAGACAGCGCCTTTCGTGCCGAGAAGCTGAGCATGCTGACATGAAACATTGACTAACCAAGCACGCTTTATTGTCTGTGTCTGTGATCATGCATTATGTGAAGTGGAAAACGAATAATTTATGGCCTTCCATAACAACAATGGCCTCCCTGTAAGATGGCCCATTTTCCCCGCACAGACACACTAAAACGACTCTCGGAAATGTCAGTAAAGGCATGACCTCACAACATATTAAAGAACATAATTTGGAGTGCCATGAGTTTCGAACTTC
Organism: Chirona hameri; assembly: GCA_036785665.1. Taxonomy (NCBI): domain Eukaryota; kingdom Metazoa; phylum Arthropoda; class Thecostraca; order Balanomorpha; family Balanidae; genus Chirona; species Chirona hameri. Next base: position 42,724 of record JAXIVJ010008472.1, read on the forward strand.
GTGCACCATGTTATGTAAACTATATTCTGAATGAGCTACTGTGGAAAAATCACTGCTCAGCGTTTATCACGAGTAACCACTCGGAGAGATGCCGGTGAAACGACAGCCGAACAATATTCGTGATCGGGACACAGCGTCACCCCAGATTTGAATACGGCGTCACTCTATATCTGGACACGGCGTCACTCTATATCTGGACACAGCGTCACTATATATCTGGACACGGCATCACTCTATATCTGGACACGGCGTCACTCTATATCTGGACACGGCGTCACTCTATATCTGGGCACGGCGTCACTCTATATCTGGACACGGCGTCACTCTATACAATGCATACGGCGTCACTCTATATCTGGACACGGCGTCACTCTATATCTGGGCACGGCGTCACTCTATATCTGGACACAGCGTCACTCTATATCTGGGCACGGCGTCACTCTATATCTGGACACGGCGTCACTCTATACAATGCATACGGCGTCAATCTATATCTGGACACGGCGTCACTCTATATCTGGACACGGCGTCACTCTATATCTGGGCACGGCGTCACTCTATATCTGGACACAGCGTCACTCTATATCTGGGCACGGCGTCACTCTATATCTGGACACGGCGTCACTCTATACAATGCATACGGCGTCACTCTATATCTGGACACGGTGTCACTCTATATCTGGACACGGCGTGACTCTATATCTGGACACGGCGTCACTCTATATCTGGACACGGCGTCACTCTATATCTGGGCACGGCGTCACTCTATATCTGGGCACAGCGTCACTCTATATCTGGACACGGCATCACTCTATATCTGGACACGGCGTCACTCTATATCTGAACACGGCGTCACTCTATATCTGGACACGGCGTCACTCTATATCTGGACACGACGTCACTCTATATCTGGACACGGCGTCACTCTATATCTGGACACGGCGTCACTCTATATCTGGACACGGCGTCACTCTATATCTGGACACAGCGTCACTCTATATCTGGACACAGCGTCACTCTATATCTGGACACGGCGTCACTCTATACAATGCATACGGCCATTCTGCGGCAACTGATGCCGGTGGAACAAATGCATGGTGCGCGGACGACTCCCCCGGCTGTCGTGGCCGAGGCGGGGGTGCCACCGACGTCTCTCGGATCGTCATGTCGGGAAAGCCATGTCGCTCGTCGATCTTCATACTGGCTGACCCATTTCCACGGGTCTTCCGCCGCGGGCCGGGCAGAAAGGGTTGTTGGCCCGTGACCCTCTCTCTCTCTCTCGCTGACGTCCGGCTCGCCACTGGAATGCATTACCAGCACCGGGCTGCTGTCTGCCCGGTCGCCGCCACAGTCCACAGTACTGAGATGCTGAATTACAGAACAGGGTGAAAAAGACGATCTGTTTCTATTTCGGGCATGTATACCTAAATGCCATCTCCATGCTTGTTACACTACCTTTACCAATATAACATATGCTGGACACTGATTTCGCTGCACCAATAATCTCGACTTCATTACATATGTGAGTGCACGAGTACACTGACATGTGACAGGTATGTGGGTGTGCGAGAAGTGTAAAATAAATATCAGAATGAAGAAAAAAAAACATATCGATGGAGACTAGTGACTACTGTTTAAATTTATTGTTTGCTGATCAGCAGTCAATTCACGTCGGCGAAAACTATACCGTCGAAATAGCTTGTCTACTTTAACAAATCACATTCAAAGCTTATCTACTCATAACTCAGGTGACACAGAATAGCGACAACGGCCTGCTGTGAACATTTAGCGATAAGTTGCCTGCGGTGGGAGCTGTATTTGCTAGACTCTATTTGCTAGACTCAAGTCTCGTTCAGCTTCAACTGAAACATGCCGCGATCAATGTCACATTTGTCACGAACGCCTTAGATGGGGCTTTAGAGCGCAATGTGTGATGCAACTTTTCATGATCAGGTATATTTTTATCGAAGGCACGGGAAAAGTCTGAAGCAATGCATTTATTTTCATTGCATAATATAATGTTTATATGCCATAAGACATTATTCGGCTGAAATGCAATCTCCTAGCACAAGCCTGGATAGTTCACAAGCGAACCCTGGCGCTGTTCTGACCAAAGTTCTGTAATATTTCGTTTACATTTTTTAAAGAAAGTTCCTCGACCTATATGTTTGCTCTATCTATTTAGAAAGGAACACCATAAGTGCGTCTTTTGGGCTCAGAGTTTCTGGTTATAGCTCTATTTGTATATGGCAGCTTCGGTATGCCTATAAATACACCATTTTGTAATTAATTTAAGTAAGGCATAAGCATGCGTTATGCGATAATGCAACAGAGGAACAACATTTGTATAATTATCAGGATCAAATAACTGCAGGTGAAGTCAACATAAAAAAGTATACTCCGGTTACTCACTATTATAGCTGGTGGATATTTTGCTCAAAACGATACAAAAACGACGAGTGATACCACTTATCATGAAACTGCCAGTAACTTATGTATAATAATTCCAGTAGTATGAGTTGACAAGACATTTATGTCCGATGCGACATGTAATGCTGACTTACGGGCTGGCCACGGAGCGCCGAAACGCTTTATGTCCGTCGTTAAAAAGAAAAGAGATACCAAACCCGAGAAGACGGACGCAGTTTGACAAGGCATAGTTTCAATTATCATATTTACTGTTCGCAACAGTCAGTCTTGCTATGTTACAAATTAAAACAGTACCAAGCATTTGCGGAACATATTCTTAATGCACGTAATATCGTATGAAGATAACGAACTTTGCTTTACAAATGTTGATGAATCAGTGAGGAAAGAGTGACAATATGCATAGACATTGGAAGAAAATTAACAAAATTCCACATTTCATTTTGCCTTCGTCACAGCACCACGGTTTCTTTAACACCAATGAACAATGCCACTTCTCTTTATTTTTTTATTTTGTCACGAAGGTTAGACGCCAACTCTTTCATAGAGCAAATACAAACTTGGGTGGAATCTTCGATTCTTTGAAAATAAATTTGGTTAATGTTTCCACTCAGGGGCGGACCAGCCGCTTTGGGGGGAAAATAGCCCGCAGATACCCAAATTTCGTTGAAAAACTCATAATTTAAAAGAAACACAGTTTGGACAGCATGACGTCGAGAGCCGATGACTAACAACCACCTGCTTTGGAGGCTGCCGTATCATAACTGTACAACACAAACGGTAGGATGTAAAAAAAATAACGCCTTAGCATATATACAATATTTTATCGACCTGAAATATGCTGACGCAAGTTCTAAAGATAATATTAAACGGACATCGAAATCATAGAGTTATTTATTTCCCCAAAGGTAGGAATGAGCCTGTTTAAAACGAGGACGTTTGGCGTCTCCGTTATATTTTTGTCACAGCTCTCCGTGCACCGATGAGCGGTAAATGCGCGGAGCACTGTCCTGTTGTTTACCGGGTCAGGTTTATAACCTAATTTCACTTATGTTACATAGGAATAGGATCATAAGACAACCAAATGCACCGTGTGCACACATCTGGATAACCATAACGCGATATAACATATCTCCTCCAAAAAATTACGGTTATACATTTAGCGTTCGTACGATCCTTTTCCTTTTTTTATAAAAGAATTGACGACCCACTTGGTCGCCAACTCTTATGGAGCGCCAGCGAACACATTGGTCATATTAGCGCCCAGGGGCCATAGCTTCACCGGGGTTCGAAACCCGGGCTCTGCACGTGAGAGCCCGACGTCTTAACCTCGGCTATTACGCCCCCTTAGCGTTCGTACGATAATTTAAAGTGCTTAGTCACTCAATTATCAAAATACGACGGACGTGTAACACATACTCGGATCTACGATACCATCACGAATATGAGCCTCTCCGCGATCTGGGTGTCACTTATTGCCACGTCGCCACCAAGAGTCGTAAGTGATTCAGATACTCGAAGGTGAAAACGATGATCATTAGAACGTTAGCCTAGCCCTTTAACAAAACTGAATATCTCATTGGACATATAAGCTAGGAATATCTTTATGAAAAACGGAATACAACCAGAGCTAAAACGTTATCTTCAGCGAAAGTATGTATGAATGTATTTGTGTAAAATATTCGACGAAGCACTTGGCATGACACTCTTCGTACCACAACAGCTGGTCTCACTGTCCCGGCTGGATGTGCTAAAAATGGCTGAATGTGAATGCGTTTGAGGTTCCAATTTCACTCTTTCCATATGTTTGGTGACGGTGGCCGTTAATCGGTAAAGCGCACAAGCAAGATGCATGCTGATCCAGTGGCAGCTGAAAAGATGTGATAGGATCGTCTCAAGCAAAATGTGGTAAAACGAGAAAGTGCATATTTCCAGCTTTAATAACATCAATTTGTAACATCCGTGCATGCTGGTAGGGTACATACCTCGGACAACTTGGGATGAGAGGACGGAGCAGGTCGAAGGGCGCGGGTCACACAATATCAGAGCAGGCTGCTCTGTGCCACGACCAGTGGTCATGCACGTGTTCGCATGCTGTGGAGAACCAAAGCGTTACGAATGAGGGTATCACAAATTCATCTTTGGAGACGGCTCGTCAGCGGCCGTTTGATTATCCTACTGACAATGGTAAGACAAAACATTCTTGCGGAGTTGCAGGTTGTTATGATTGTGTACGCCACAACGTGCTCGTACTAAAAGGAAATCGCTATACCTATATGGAAAGGATGGGAGGACAAGGCAGTGTCAGATAGCAATACACGCCATGCACGCCTCTGCGCAGCTGGAGGCGCGCCGACTGGGACGCCATCTGCCTGGACCTGCTAATGTTCGACTGCAGTCTGGTGGATGGTGCAACCGACGTTAACACGTGTTTGACTCACTTCATGGCCATATGGAGTGCTGCCATTGATCGGCACTGTCCGGTCCGAAGAATGCGCATCTCCAGGCCGCACTGTCCGTGGTTGGCCGACGATCCGGACCTGCGAGCGCTCATGTCTGAGCGGGACAGCGCTCGCGACACCTGGCTGTGTCTGCGCACGCCTGAGGCCAAGGCGACTTCATTCGCCTGCGCAATCAGGTTAAGAGTCGCCTCATCTCAGCACGACGCGACTTCCTGTGCGGCGAGATGACGTCTGGCAGCAGCCGCGGCTTCTGGCCTAACTTTAAAAGGTTCGCCATGGTGGCCGCGCCGTCAGCTGGGAATTTGCCTGCGAGTCCGGAGGAGGCCGCGGTGGCGGCCGAAAATCTCAACCGTCATTTCGCCTCCGTGGGACCACAAATCGCAGCCGGCCTGCGGGGCGCGGTCGCTACCGGCCACGGGAGCCCCAGGCCGCCCACTGTCTGCGCTGCTGGCTTCTCGTTTCGACCTGCGACCCTTCCAGAACTGTCTCTTTGTATTCGGCGGATGAGTGCGTCGCGAGCAGTGGGTTTGCATGATGTACCACTCGCGACAGTTTGTAAATGTCTTCCTGTGATAGGTCCACACCTTTTAAATCTTATCAACCTGTCTTTTACTACCTAACGTGTTTCCGGATAGCTGGAAGGCGGCAATTGTTGTGCCCATTCCAAAGTCAGGCGATCCGGCCATACCGTCAAACAACCGGCCCATCTCTCTGCTCAGTGTCTTGTCTAAAACTCTAGAGAAAGTAGCATGCACGCAGCTCACGAATTATTTGAACGAGACGGGGCTTTTGCACTCTTCCCAGTATGCCTACAGGCCACGCCACTCAACCAAGGGCGCCGTGCTCGCCGCTGTCGAACGTCTGGTCACAAGCACCGACAACGGTCTCATATCATCGGTAACGACGATGGATCTGTCAAAGGCGTTCGACAGCGTCGACCACGGCGTGCTCCTTACTAAGCTGTCTTGGTATGGTTTTACCGACGTAGATTGGTTCCGGAGCTATTTGAGTGGCCGAGAACAGATAGTGCGTGGCGGTCGGCTGACTCTCCCGATGTCGTGCGGTGTGCCTCAGGGCTCGATCCTTGGGCCAATTTTGTTTATTTTATTTACTAACGATCTTTACAATTTCTTAACACATGGTCATCTCGTCACGTACACAGACGACACCATGCACGTAGACTGCGGGAGTCCTAACGAAGGAGGCCTCGCCGAACTTAAACTAGACTGCAGCATACCATGCATGAGCTCCAGTCCTGGTTCAGAGCCAATACTCTTAAAATGAATGAAGGAAAAAACAACTTCATGCTAGTCGGCTCAAAACTAAATCTAAAAAAAGACTGCAGATTTCCATTTTGGTATGGGCGGAACTGTTGTGTGCCCTTCAAAGAACATCAAATTACTCGGCGTAATAGTTGACTCGGAGTTGTCCTGGGGCGCGCACGTCTCAAGTGTCGTAAGAAAATGAAATAGATGCCGGCATTATTTTACTTTCTTATCTCTCTTTATAGGTGCCGACATTATTTTACTCCCGACGTTCTTAAAACCATCATTCAGGCCTACGTATTCCCTCATATATCAGGTACTGCATGTGCGTGTGGGGCGGGGCGACCAAGAGTCAGTTGTATAAAATTCAAAAAGTTATCAACTTCGCCGCGAGAATAATTACCGGTTCCAAAAAAAACATAATTTACGTAACCCCATCCCTGCTTTCTCTGGGGTGGCCGAGGATCGGGATCATGGTGGCCCATTGCGACCTGGTTAAGGTGTTTAAGACACTGAGGGAGGAAGGCATTCCTCAAGAGATTCGCGCGCTTTTTGTTCCGCGTTCCGCTGTCTCCCAGCGTGAGACGCGAGCCACGAATCAGGGCAGGCTTAACCTCCGCAGGCCTAGGTTGACTGCCACGCAGAGATTGTTCTCTTACCGCGCCGCGACCGCTTGGAACCGTCTACCGTCAGGTGCCTGCGATGCCGCAACAGTACGCGTATTTCGAACCATGCTGACCAACACGACTGTGATCGATGACCAGTGACCTAGATCTGACCAGACGCACGCTGTCCGTTTTTAGTGTATATTTGATTTTGTCGTCATTTTATTTATTTATTTTCCTTTGTATGTTTGTATTTAGTACCTATTTCCTTCACCGCATTCTTTTATTGTGTGTTTTCTGTTTTATTCTCATCTCTCATCCTCGTCATTTTGGTGTACACCCGTATACAGTGTTTTTTTTATCACTTTGTCTTTTAGTGTACCTATACTTATTTGTATACTTTTATGGAGAGTTCTGTTTTGATCACTTTAATTTTAGTGTATACTTTTCTGCAGTGTGTTTTCCATCATCGCTCTGTCTGTTCAGTGTATAGTTGTATGTACCCAAGTGTAACTCTT